>BLSH010299461.1:567317-577703 GCA_018402905.1 Glandirana rugosa | reverse complement strand
AAACATTATTGGGCAATATTTGAGCCTTAACAAAGTTGGTTACATATGAAAACACAGCTGTGCCCTAAAATAATTTGAAGGATAAATCCAAATACTGGTGCCAGAATGAGTGTCTTTTGTATGTCTAATTATGCAATTAGCAACAGTGAGGAAATGTCAATTTGGTTTGGTTGATGACCCACACAAACAAATATAATCTAATAATGTCACATTTTTATACACAGGAAAGTGTCACAGAAACTGGCACTGGGGATGAGGCAGCTGCATCTTCCCAGGTGGTGGAGTCACAGATCCCTCCCCTGCGTCTTGGTGGGAAAAGAGCTGGAAAAACATGAAATGTGGAGGACAGTACTTCAGCTTTTTTCAGTCAGGCCTCAGCAGTCCTCCAGAGGAACCCTGATGAGGAGGAATCATTTGCTGCATACACAGCTGTAAAACTCTGCCGTATAGCCCCATATCAAAGGAGCAGGTCTGAGGAACTTATCACACAGGTGCTAAATAAGGGGGAGAGGGAGCTTATCACAGACAATACACAAATTACTGAGTATGTGGCTCCACCTTCACCACCTCCACCATCTCAACAGCCACCCCACCCATCACAGCAGCATGGCGGTCAGTGGCAGTACCTTCCCCATGGCCCCCACCAACAGCCATGGTCTGAGGATTATACCCAATACCCCCAGTAATGTATTTTTTGTTTTTCTGGGTTTTTTTTGTGAATTATTTTATTTTGTTTTGGTTCTTTCCCACATTTTGGGAATCAAATGCACTTCTTGTTTCTGTTATATTTTTTTCGGTGGCAGATACCATATCTAATGCAATTTATATTATTGATTTTTTTCTTCACAATAAAGAGGAATGTGATGACAAATACTTGCCTATGTTTTTTTAATCAAATGACAGGTTTGAAGTAGGCAGTTACATTAAAAAGAAAAGTAATAACAATTACCAAGGGACACCAACATAGTTTGATTTTTCATATTTAAATATCAGGGATAATGATATTGTGGAAACCTCAAAAAAAATAAACAACAAGAATAATGTGAATAATATTTCTAGCACTACAGAACAAATGTCTTTCATTACGTTCGTAACATGAGTATCACCAGCAAAGCAGCTTCATTATTATCACATTGAAAAAGATGCTAATGTGCACTGCATTTTTTAATTTCAATTCAATTGCCGCGAATGTGAACTACGAACGCAGGTTTATATGACCGGACACTTCCGGCTCGTTCCTGGCTTCCGAACATGCGTGTTTGCACTTCCAACTTTTGTTGAGCCAAGTTCTGTACACACGAGCTGAAAATTGGCCAACGCCTTGTTGGCAGACAAAAGCTTTCTACTCTTCTCAGACAACTTCTGTTGGACGATAATTGGAAATTGGCTGTCGAATCGTTCATACTAACGGTTGGATTATAGGACAACAGGCTGTTGTATGACCATTGTTGGCCGATAATTGTACCGTGTGTACGGGCCTTTACTTAAACAGCTTGCTTCAGGGGGTGGTGACAGGAAGCCGGATGCGGATGTGAATGGGCGTGCGTGCTTGTGCAGCCTGTGCTCCACGCTCCATGCCTTGTGATCCTGTGTGAGGGGCTGACTGGCCTGAAACCTTAACCTGGTTGGAGGAACGTGCTGGAGAGCGGTGTGGAGAGGAGACACGGAGCCGGTACCGACGTCTGACCGTTCCTCCAGCAGAGCCTGCTCTGACCGGCTCGGTGGCCCGCGGAGGGGGTCTGGAACTTCGGCGGCTGATTGCGGCACAAGGCCTCCGTGCTCTTGGAGGTGAAGAGGTGAGCGGTCGGTGAGCGCCTGGAGAGTAGGTGCGGAAGCCGGGAGGCGTGCCGCCATAACACGCTTGTGGCCGGAGCCGGGGAGGCAGCTGGATGGTCCTGGGGGTGGGTGAGGAGGGAAGTGAGTGTGTGGTGTTCTCGCTTCCCCTTCTCCCCCCAAAGGTTAGTGAAGCCCCGTGGTTGTAAATTGGAAATCCGGAGGGCGTCTCAGCTTCTACTCATGCCTGTCTCTACCTGATGTATCTGACATTAAACACGGGCTGTCTCAGTGAAAAATTGACTGGGTATTAAGTTGGAAAGAATAAGCTGAGCTACCTCTGTTGAGAAAACATTAAAGATTAAAGATTCAACGATGTTTTTATATATAGGATTAATATATGTGGAGCTTCAATTTTGGATATATATTTGCCCTCTGTACCTTACACGCGACCAGGAGAATTGGCTAGGGGACACTCTGGGTCAAGAGAACTTTTCCTCACATTTTGTAATCGAAAGAGCTCATAGGATACCAACAAGGGGGGCTCTCTCAGGAGGAGCCCCAAGATCGGTCATAATGAAACTGTTGTGTTTCAGGAATAGAGAAATTATCCTCAGAAGAGCAAGAGAACTGAAAACCGTAATGTACAATGGGAATAAAATCCTGTTTTTTCCGGACTTCTCAGCGGAAGTTCAGAGAAAGCGACCCAGTTTCTCAGATATCAAGGCACGGCTGCGACAATTAAGTATTCAATTTGCTATGTTCTATCCAGCACGCCTCCGGGTGGCATATAAAGGGGCAGTTAATTTTTTCGACACCCCGGATGCAGCCGTGTCTTGGTTAGAGAAGTGTGATCAACCTGTGCAGGATTTGTCATGATGGGTTGGGGTTAGTCCTTGGGGTTGACCAAATTGTTGGTAGAAGGGGGGAGGGAAGAGGGGGAGGAGGGAAGGATTTTTTGAAAAGGGGGGTTACCCCCTTTTTTTTTCTTTCCTCTTTCTTTCCTCCCTCTCTTCCCCCTGTATAGGGGCAAGGGGTATGGGATATAAAGTTATGGAGGGCAAAAAGTTATGTATGATTGAGTGCCTATACACGGTAAATAGTATATTACAATCTGTCATGGAGGGGGGGGGGGAGGAGAGGGAGGGGAAAAGATTGTTTTTCCCTTTTTTTTTTTCTTTTCTCTTCCTCTCCTTTTCCTCCCTCCCACCTGTGGGGATAAGGGGTACGGGATATTGCAATGATATGGAAGGTAAAGAGCTATATATGATTGGGTGATTATATATGGTAAAAAGTTATATTATAATTTGTCACAATGGCACTGTAACAATATGGAAGGCAAAGATTTATAGATGGTTGAGTGATTATGTATGGCAAACATTTTTTTATATAGTGTGGAGCACAGGAGGCATGAGCACAAGGAGGAAAAGGCACTGGCAATAGTGTGCAGGGGGGGTAGTTGGAATGTGTCAAGGTTGAGGCACAGTAAATACATTAAAGGTTACATATGTTGGTGTATCACACTAGAAAATCACCTAAGTCACAAGGAAAAGCCCAAAGGGGGTTGGGGAGGGAGGAGGGAGGGAATGGGGGGAGGGGAAAGGGGATAGCTGGGTTGGTAGGAAAATTGTACAAAAGTAAATATAAGTTGGTGAGTACCCCAAGGGACGAAGGGAGGCTGGTGGGATGGGGAGGGGTAGGGAGGGGGTGGGCCCCTTTGTGGCGTCCTCCCTCCGTCCCTCTGCGCCCCACTGTCAAGTCTCTTGTCTTTATTTTTCTTTCTTTTTTTCTTCTTTTTTTTCTTCATTAGGTTGTAATGGGTAGGTTGGTGACATTTGGGTTGTGGAACGTGAGGGGAGTGAGTAATTTGGTCAAAAAGACGGCTTTGTTCAAAACAGTTGCGACTCTGGGGATAAAAGTACTATGTTTGCAAGAAACACTTTTAACGAGGGACTCGACTGATCGTTTAAAAATTAGGGGATTTCCCCATCAGTTCCATTCCACGTATACCTCATACTCTAGGAACGAGTATTCTAAATCATGCCTCAGTAGAGTTCGAATATATTCAGGCAATGTTGAACAGAGAGGGGGGATATGTATTTTTATATTGTAAGATGGCAGAGCTTCCGATTGTCTTGATAGGGGTGTACATCCCTCCGCCCTTTAGACTGGATATTGTTGGTCGTCTTTTGGGGTTTATGGCTGATAAAACTGGTATTCCAATATTATGGTTGGGGGACTTCAATATGGTGATGAACACCCAGATGGATAGATGGCCTGTGAGGGGAAGGAGTGGACCTTCTGCATGGACCCCATTATATGAAATATTAAAGGAAACTGGCTTAAGGGATATGTGGCGGGAACGCCATCCGGGGGTTCGAGTTTTTTCATGTCATTCGAGTGTTCACTCCTCCCTCTCAAGGATAGATCTGGTCCTGGGGAATGATGAATTGTCTGCAAGGGTAGTGTATAGTAGATATGAGGCGAGGGGCCTTTCAGATCATTCCCCAGTAGTTGTGTCTGTGGAGATGGGTGGGGGTTCCTATGATAGGGACTGGCGGCTCAACCCACTATGGTTAAAACTAATAGCCCCGAAGGACCATATAATATCCAAATTGCAGGAGTTCCTGCAATTGAATAGAGGTACAGCCAGCCAGGGCGTAATGTGGGATACCCTCAAGGTTTTCTTGAGGGGGCTTTTGATACATCAAATCTCCAAAAAAAAAAACTGAGTGCGAAATGGGAATTAGAAGTAATGCATAGGGTAAAAGAAGCAGAGAGGGTCTATGTGGAAGACCCTACGCCAGAGAATCTAAATAGTTGGGCCAAATCCCGGGGTATCTATCGGATGGTGTCCTTGAAGAATGCAGAAACCAAAAGATTTTTTTTAGGACAAGCCCAGTATGAAGAAGGGGAATCTGCCGGGCACATGCTGGCCCTCCTGGTGAGGTCTCAGGAGAGACAGACAATCAATATTGGTCCTGTGGAGACCCCGGGAGGGGGAACCACCAGGTGCCCAGCGGAAATATTAAATATCTTTAAAGACTATTATGCAGATCTATACAGTTCAAAAGTGGGGAGTAAGGATAAAGAAATACAAGAGTTTTTGGGTTAACGGAGGATGATAGAGCATTATTGTAATCACCAATAACCCTGGAAGAGTTGGAGGAGGTGGTATCTGAGGCTCCTAAACATAAAGCCCTGGGTCCGGATGGTCTACCAAATGAAATATACTCGGAGTATGCTGGGGTGTTGCTTCCGGAGCTGTTGGTGACCCTCAATGATGCGGCAAGGAGGGGAGTAATGCCGGTATCTATGACAGAAGCCACGATAATTCTTATCCCCAAGGAGGGGAAAGATCTACAGCAACCAGCATCGTATAGACCCATTTCCTTGTTGTGTACTGATGTGAAGCTGTTGGCTAAGGTGCTGGCAAAGCGACTTAGCAGGGTAACGCATAAACTGGACCATTTGGACCAATGTGGGTTTATCCCTGGGAGGTCCACAGCTATGAACATCAGGAGGCTGTTCTTGAACTTACAGGTCCCTTCAGAGGGGCCTGGTTCGAGGGCAGTTTTGTCTTTGGACGCCATCAAGGCTTTCGATAGTCTGGAGTGGAGGCATCTTTGGGAGGCCTTGACAGCATTAAATATTGGCCCAGCATTCTTAAACTGGGTAGGCCTTTTATATCAGAACCCCAAGGCGAGAGTAAAAATAGCCCAGAGGCTGTCAGGATACTTTCCATTAACAAGGGGAACAAGGCAGGGGTGCCCTCTGTCCCCCTTGTTGTTTGCTCTAGTAGTTGAGCCCTTGGCAATAGCAGTAAGAGGAACGCAGGAAATACGGGGGTTCAAAAGAGGGCCAGTGGAGGAGAAGGTATCGCTGTTTGCAGATGACATTCTTGTTTATTTGGGAGATATGGGCCACTCGCTGTCAGCAGTAATGAAATTGGTAAAAGAATTCGGAAGTTGGTCGGGCCTACTGGTAACTGGGGGAAATCGGCTCTACTACCGCTAGATGGGTTGGTGGAGAACCTGCCGGAGGGCATGGCCTCTCTGCAGATAGTAACCTCCTTTAAATATCTGGGTATAAATATCTCAATTAACCCCAAGCAGTATATAACAAGGAACCTGGAACCCTTACTGAAAAAGTTTAGGTGGAAAATAAACAGTTGGAGGCGCCTCCCTTTAACGGTAACGGGACGTAGCAACTTAGTGAAAATGATCTGGCTCCCACAACTGTTATATGTTTTGCATAATGCCCCTATATGGATCTCGGGGGTGTGATTTAAGGGGGTAGAGAGGCTCTTTAGAGAGTTGATATGGAAGGGCAAACAAACTAGGATTGGGCTGCGATATTTGCAGCTCCCCAGAGATAAAGGAGGTTTGGGGGTCCCACACCCATGGGTGTACTTTTTGGCAGCCCAACTGCAACAATTAGAGGGGGGAGCTGAGTACACCTGGCATAAATTATGGCCTACGTCCTCTTCGAGCCTGTACTCCCCACACATCCTGGTTGGGAGCACTAGAGGCAGAGTCAGTGGGGGTTCTAAATCAATGCCCAGTGGGAAGTCTAATACTAAAGGTTTGGCAAACGGTTAAGTCGATGTTGAAATACCAGTTTAGTGAATTTGTACCACTGCGGGATAATGAGAGGCTCCCAGAACTGGCTGAATTAGGCGGGTTTCAAGATTGGGAGCGGAAGGGAGTGAGTAGATTGAGGCAGTTGTATAATGGGAATAACCTGAAGTCGTTTCAAGAACTGAGGGAGGAATTTGGTATATCGAATAAAAACTTTTTTCAATATCTGCAGCTGAGGCATGCCATTTCGGCACAGTTTAGAGAAGAGGGGGGTCCAAGGTGGTGCGAGATCCCCCTTTTTAAGAAGGTCTTGTATGCTCCCGCTCAGAGAGGATTAATTTCAGATATATGCCAGAAGTTGGGCCCAGAAGTAAGGGGGATGGACCAGATGACCCAGATAAAAGCAAAATGGGAGGAGGATGTGGGGGAGTTATCGGACAGTCAATGGAAGGATATTGTGGCTCTGCCGAGTAGAATGTCCTTCTCTTCGCCACAAAATTGGACCCAGCTTAATATTCTTTACAGGACCTTCTATACCCCTAAGAAATTACATCAATTTGGAGGTCGCCGGGACGCCCTTTGCACAAGATGCAGGGGGGCGACCGGCAACCTGATTCATATGATTTGGAGGTGCCCTAGGCTGCACAGGTACTGGAGGGAAGTCCTTGAAGAGATCAATCAGGTCTTTGGGTTCGCGTTGATCGCGGACCCGGTCCTGTGTATCCTGGGGTACCTGAAGGGAGGGGGAGGGATGGGACAGAGGAGGCTGGCGGTGGAGAGATGCCTTTACCAGGCAAGGAAACAAATTACCTTAAAATGGAGGGATACTATCCCGCCGTCAATGGAAAGCTGGCGCGAGAGGGTGAATGCAACAATAGTGAGGGAGAGGATGGTATACCTTGGGAGGGGAAAGAATAGAGTATTTGAAAAGGTTTGGGGCAAATGGATAGAGAGGGAGGGCCTATGATTTAGGGACGTACTCAACAGATAAATAAGGAAAAAGAGGTCTAGGAGGTGGTGGTAGTAGGGGGAAAAGATATAACCCAGTAGGGGGAGGGGGATGGGGGGGTGAGATGGTATAAGGTTGCATTATTAATTTTGTGTTTGGATTGGAAAAAAGGAATGTTTTTCTTTTTTATCGTAACTGTATTGTATTGAAAAGGAATATAAAAATAAAGTATATTAAAAAAAAAAAAAAACAGCTTGCTTCAGACTTCCAGAATTGATAGAAAATCCCTTTCACATGCTTGGGGTAGTAAAGGTGTTAACTGCTTGTTGGCCTTTTCAGTTCACAGGTAGTCATCTGGCCTGCCTGCCTTTGCTTAGCCCTTTAGGCCCCTTTCGCAAGTATGGACCGTTCAGGTCCGCCTGTCAGTTTTTCAGGCGGACCTGAACGGACACTCCATTAACCTCTATGGAGTGACGGATGTCAGCGGTGACATGTTCGCTGACATCCGATCCACTCTGATCTGCTAAATACAGACGGATGGAAACTCTATTTTTCTTCCATCTGGTGAATCAGATTGGATGAAAATGGACAGGCGGATCCTTTTCACCCGATCCCCATGGAGGAGAGCGGGGGCTCTGACAGGTCCGTCTCTGCACAGTGAGCAGAGACGGAGCTGTCATCTGCCAGCTCAGTGAGGATCAATGGATTGATCAGCTGAGCAGCGGAGTCCATTTTGTGAAGTGTGAAAGGACCCTTAGTCTTTGATTGGAACACCTGACTGCAATTATTCTCTTTTCAAGGTGTCACTAACTTAGTAGTTATTATACTTTTCCATCACTTACCTTAATTATTTAAACCATGTATTCAATAAAAATATGTCAAGGCAACATGTTCTGGGTGTTTTTTTAATAATACTGTCTTTATGTATTAATATGGCTCAGATGAAGACCTCATCTAATATTAGGAACTATTCATGCAGAAATCCATAAAAATTCCAAAGATTTCAAATCTTTTTTCTTCACAGCTGAATGTGTATGTTCATCTGCTACACTGACTTTCATTTGACAGAAGTGTATCTTAACGCTGTCTTAATAATAATAATACATAATAATAAATGATAACTGAAGAGAAACCTGCTTGCCTGGAATAGTGCTTATGAAGCAAAGCTAAATATGTGAAATATGATTTCAGAAAATAACACTGAATTGAATAAATGTAGAAGCACAAGAGAAACCCCCCTCTGGTACTTTGATTGGGGAGACCAACTCACCAAGAACAAGGTATCATATATAAAAATGAATATTTATTAAATGGATTTAAAAGAAAACCACCCAAGATGGGTGGTGATTCACAACAAAGACATGAACAAAAATGGAGTATAAATCAACATAGGATACAAAATAACAAATACATAGAGAATAGCAAAAACAAGGGAGTTAAAAGAAGACCACTGGATCTGCCTGCTGGTGGCAGAAGATGACCCAACGCGTTTCAATGATGTTTGATCAAAGATCTTCCTCAGGGGTGAGTGGTCAAAGTCTTAAAAACAAATCATCATATTATACAGGCTGTTGGAGGATTTTCAAGCAGTAGTCAAGTTACAAATACTTTACATTATACTCCCAGAAATATAGGGAAATGTACCAAGATCAGCCAAATGAGGATTAAGAAGGTCTACAGCCACATAAAAACATTGGCTAGGGGGACATCCGTATTTCTAAGGGCGAGGGCTGACAGGGCTTGCAGTGGAATGCACAGATCACAAATTGGACACGCACAGGAAATAAGGGAGTATAAATTCCACCCGCCAGGTGCCAGTATGCCACCAAACCTCAGATCATGGAGAGATTAGCCAGGTGTGGTGCACCTAACTGGGTAAGAACCCAAAGGGGAAGCGGCGCAGTATATATCTCACCAAAGTAGGAAAGAGAGGGCAGTATATCTTTAAACATCCGTCAAAAACGTATGGTGTCCAAAGTGCATCCACCGCCAAGAGTCCTTAATTAAGGGCTCTTGGTGGTGGATGCACTTTGGACACCATACGTTTTTGACGTATTTCTTTTTAGCCACACCTGGCTAATCTCTCCGAGATCTGAGGTTTGGTGGCATACTGGCACCTGGCGGTTGGAATTTATACTCCCTTATTTCTTGTGCGTGTCCAATTTGTGAGCTGTGCATTCCACTGCAAGCCTTGTCAGCCCTCACCCTTAGAAATACGTATGTCCCCCTAGCCAATGTTTTCATGTGGCTGTAGACTTTCTTAATCATCATTTGGCTGATCTATATCTGGGAGTATAATGTAAAGTATTTGTAACTTGGCTACCGCTTGAAGATCCTCCAATATCCTGTATAATATGAGGATTTGTTTTTAAGACTTTGACCACTCACCCCTGAGGAAGATCTCTGATCAAACATCATGAAACGCGTTGGGTCATCTTCTGCCACCAGCAGGCAGATCCAGTGGTCTTCTTTTAACTCACTTGTTTTTGCTATTCTCTATGTATATGTTATTTTGTATCCTATGTTGATTTATACTCCATTTTTGTTCATGTCTTTGTTGTGAATCACCACTAGAGTTGAGCGAACACCTGGACGTTCGGGTTCGGAGGGTCCGAACGAACTTTAGGAAAAAGTCCGGGTTTGGCACCGAACATTGCCCGAACCTTATCCCGGACCCCGAACCCCATTGAAGTCAATGGGTACACCAAACTGTTAGGCACAAAAATGGCTGTAACAAAGTCCTGGCAAGTGCTAGAGGGCTGCAAAAGGAAGGAAAATGGGGGTAAGAGTAGGGCAAGTGCCCTACAAAAAAATGGGTATGGGGAAATTAATTAAAATCAAATAAAAAAAATGGGAAGGTGGGTGGATGTGGAGTAGGAGCCTAGAGATTGACTAGGCCGTGACCGTGGCAGTGTAGGTGGAAGTGGCGGTGGTCGAGGAGGAGGTAGCCAACACTGTTTTTTTTTGGTTTGTTTATAATTGGGGTAGCCCCCAAAATATAAGCATATGAACAAAAAAACTTATCCGGAGTTATAAAACCCCCGATGGGGTTAATATTTGTTTGGTTTTTTTTTGTCACAACCG
>BLSH010299461.1:551872-563766 GCA_018402905.1 Glandirana rugosa | reverse complement strand
AGCAGTATGTGAAATCTCAAATTACTCCCACAATCTGATCGTTGTGTACGATCGTAGCGATCGTTGTGTTATGCAGTTTGATCTGCAATCTGTCACTCAAAGCAGCAGTATGTGAAATCTCAAATTTCTGCAATCTGTCCCTCAGAGCAACAGTAGTAGTAATCTCAGGATGCAGGATCAGATGTTAAAATGTCTGCAATCTGTCCCTCACAAAAACACTGGCAGCTCCCTCTACCTATATTATTCAGAGTCTCAGAGAACATGTGACTGCAGCATCAAGTGACTCCAGCTTATATAGAGGCTGGGTCACATGATGCACTGGCCAATCACAGCCATGTCATTAGTAGGCATGGCTGTGATGGCTTCTAAGGGCAAACCAGTGAAACGCTTGTTGATTGGCTGCCCTGCAGCTATTCAACATGCATGATCAACTACCAGAACCCAGAACCAGAACCCGAACGTTTTTTGAAATGTCCGTGTTTGGGTCCGGGTCCCGGACACCCCAAAGTTCGGTACGGACCCGAACGTTACAGTCCGGGTTCGCCCAACACTAGTCAATATAGGTAATTAATAATTATCTAAAAATATTTAGTAGAATTGTTCAGATAGATTAGCCTCTATTATTCCATCTCTTATATCACCTGACCAATTAGGGTTTATTCTAAATCCTTTGATCACTGACAATATTCGTCTTGCCTCTAATGTCATACAAGACGCAAATTTAATTCTAAAGAAGTTGTAATGTTCAGTTTAGACAATCACAAAGCCTTGTGAATAACTCAATATTCTCCTTCAGTGCTTCGGTTTTGATGGAGAATTTTGTCATGGTTTTCAAGCTCTCTACCATTCACCCAAAACAAGAATTAAAATTCCTGGCTATAACTCAGAGTTCTTTTCAATTAGAAGAGGCACTCACCAGGGGTGCCCCCTCTCTCCTCTAATTTTTGCATTGGCTGTGGAACCAATAACCAACGCAATCAAATGACATCCTGATATTGCTAGGTATTCTAACGGTTTCAAGAATTCAAGCTTTGTATGCTTGCAGATGATTAATGCACCTCCAGCCTTACGAGAAAGACTCAAAATGTATTTCCCTTTTAAATGGTCCGAGGGCTTCATTCCTTACCTTGGGATTAATCTTACCCATTCCATTTATGACATATTTCAACATAATTATATTATTATCCATACTAAAATTCGTAACATGCTCAAACTAGAAAACTGGAAGATGTTCCCAATTTTGTTTCTAGGAAGAGTGACAGCAATTAAAATGAATGTGCTCCCTAAATTATTATATTTATTTAGAGCCCTACCAATCAAAACCTCTAAATTTCTCTCAATATTTTCTGGAAGGGAACCAAAGAGAAATTAATAATTTTATCTGGTTAGACAAACACCCCAGGCCCTCTAAAAGGGTTATTTATAGCACTCAACTCTCCGGTGGTCTGGGGGTTCCTCATCTCTGGTCATACTATTTAGCTGGTAATTTTTTTGCTCAATTGGTGCAATGGAATATCCCTCATTCTAGTGTCCCTTGGATTAAATTTGAAATGGGTTCAATATATCTATATTACCTTCATGGCCTACTGTGGGATTCTAATATCCCCCTGTCAGCTATTGCACCCGTTAAGTCTCTGGTTGCACAATCCCTACAGTTGTGAAATCTAAACAAACATAAATACCAGCTGGTCTCATATGTTTCTCCCTTAGCCTCTTTCTGAGGGGATCCAAAATTATCTGCTGTATTTCCCACACTGGGTAGTTTTACTTGGTGGGAATACAATCAACTGATTACGCTATCCTCCCTTCAGGAGAACTCAAGTTTCATTTCATTTTCTAGTTTTCAATCTCTTATAAATATTCCCTATAGCGAAATGCGGAGATACTAAGAGAATAGACTGTTCTTTGCAGCCCATTACTCCTTATCTGCACCAAAGGAATTCACTCTGTTTGAAAAACTCTGTAAGTCCACTCCTAGAGGTAAAGGACTTATATCCTCTATATATAATTTAATTCAAACCACTTCTAACTCTGATAAAATGCCCTATATGAGGAGGGGTGTGGCTTGGATATGGCCAAGTGAGGTAGCAGATTTACTGAGCTCCTCATTATATACAGCTGCATCGGCTCTTCCCAGGGTCCTATGGCACAGGTACCTGCCAAGATGTCACAATGCTGCAGAGACTCCTCGCAGCCTCGGGGAACCGACAAGCGTGGCCAGGGCCCACAAATGCCTTCTTTAGCGGCGGGCCGCAGCAAGGCACAAAAACTAAGATGGCACCCCGACCGGATCATGGGTGGGACTCAGCAGTGGTGCCCAAGTCCTCTCAGCAACCAATCTCGCCTCTCCAAGGCTGATAGGAAACACAACCCCCCTGCATCCACCTGCTCCTCAGTCTTGCAGGGGTCAGACAACTCTGAGCTGCTGGGTGACCGGGACCTGAAGCAACACATTTGGTCCCTCCCCACTAGAGAGGATCTAGATAATTTTGCCTACAGGGTGGAGAAGGCTTTCAGGCAAGACATAGAGCAGCTGCAGGCTGACAACACTCACTTGGGCACCAGACTGGAAACACTGGAGAAGAAGGTGGAGGATACTATCCCAGCCCTCACCCAGCTGAGGAATAAGTGCCTAGACCAGGACCAGAGAATAGAGGCCCTCTTATCCCAACTCAATGACTATGAAAATCGCAGTGGCCGTTCCAACATCCGCAACCGGGAGTTACCTCAGCCAACAGCAGTGGTGGATATAATCCCTACACTGCAAAGTATATTTAGGGAGATCCTGAACCTCTCCCTGACTAATGCAGTCAAGATCGACAGGGCACACAGGGCCCTCAGACCCCCTTCATAAGATGTTGCGAACCCGTGCAACATCATATAAGTTTCATAAGTATGTGGTCAAGAAGCAAACCATGCCGCAGATATGAAAACGTTCCTTCTTTGATTTTGACGGGGCTTGCTTATTCTTTTATCAGGACCTGTACTGTCGCACTCTAATGCAATGCAGAGCACTCCCCCCTCTTCTGGAAGCCCTGTAGAAATCCAGGATTACCTATCGGTGGGAATCCCCCTTTAGTTTACAGGCAGGACGTGATGGAAAATCTGCCACCTTATGCACTAAAGATGACCTTCCGCATTTTCTGTCTCAACTGGGCCTGGAGTCTGTGGACTTCCTGGATTGATGGCACTCCCTAGATGTGAAGATACCTTCAACATCCCAGCACTAGCTACTTGTATGGCCCAAACGATGTTCGCGGGGTCGCAAATGCTCGTCCATGGTGGCCGTATCGCCAGCACTCAATGAGGGTAACTGAGGCATCCTCTGGCCTGGGTAGTTTTTTTTCACAAAATCTACTGGAACTCCTCTGCCTACTTAGTGATATGCTGATAGCTCTACAGCCATCTTTGGAGGTGATAATCCATGTTGTAGTGGGGGATGTACTGTGTTATTATCTCTGGATAATATGACTAGACAGTCGCCCAAATGGACACAGTGCTTGTGCATCGCTGCAGCCTTACCTTTCTTCAGTTGCTTTCCCCCGGGAAGTAAGAACTCTGTACTTTGTGGGGACAGGGAAATGCCTGGACTCCACGTGTCTGATCACGTTCCCCCCAAAGGATTACCCATATTGGGTGTTAGCCCAGTTTGGGGCACCATGTCTGGCCTGGATGGCTCCTCTATGTTGGGGGGCCACTGGGGTCAGACATGCAGCTGAATGTAGGCCCACAGAGGACCTTGGTTGTCCCTGATGGCCCTTTATATCGGTTTATATGTTTTTATTGTGCTATGTATTTCTCACTGTCTTTGTTTTTTTTTTTTGCTCAGCTCCCAATACCGCTATTGTTCACACCTGGTTCAGCAGTGCTCGGTTGGTCGATTGGGCAACTCGTTCCTGACGCACAATGGCATCAGTTAAGGTAGTGGCATATAATGTTCGTGGTATGTGCTCCCCTAATAAATGTAATTGGCTGTGGTTGAAACTGAGACGCCTCAAGGCGCAGGTGCTATTCTTGCAGGAGACCCATTTTACAACTTCCTCAACCCCTAGGCTGCCCACACACCTCTATCCTCACTGGTACTTGAGTAACTCCCCGAAACTGAAATCCCAAGGTACGGCCATTGCCATACACAAGACTTGTTCGTTCCAACCTTCAGATCACTATGCTGACCCGCAAGGGCGTTTTGAGTTTCTAAAAGGCACGATCATGGGTCAGATGTACACACTCGCCACACTGTATGCCCCAAACCCCCAGCAGCTGTCATTTATAGACTTGGTCCTAGATGCCCTGGAATACTTCCGTGAGGGTAGACTAATCTTGGGAGGGGACTTTAATGTATGTCCTGACCCATCTTTGGATACCTCTGCAGGTTGCTCTGCACACTCCTATGCGTTTTTGAGGCATTTTCATAAATCTCTTCAGAGTCATGCTTTAGTTGACTGCTGGAGGGCATTGCATACTTCTGAGAGAGATTACAGCTACTATTCTGGCGTGCACAGGGTGTACATTAGAACAGATCTTTTGGTAGATTCCTCTATCGACCAGTTTACCATCTCTGACCTTAGGTGGCGTCCAGAGTTTGGTCCTGGAAATTAAACAAAATGCTTTTTGGGTGACCCAAGGGTGGTTTCGGGGGAACAGTAGACTTTTTCTTATTATTTTGCAGAAAATGCTACCGGCGAGGTTGGTGAGGGTATTCTATGGGAGGGTTGCAAGGGAACTAAACTGAAGAAGGATAGACAGGTGAATTTCCAGAGAGTCCTTAAGGCCTTGCAACAGGCAGAATTGTGCCATAAACATACGTCGGGCTCAGCAACATTTCGGCATTTGACAGAATTAAATGAGCTATTTTCTAAACTTTTGGATCGTAAAATTGCCCGCCGGTTACGCTACATGGCCCATAAGTTTTATGAGTACGGTAACAAATGTGGGAGGTTTGCTGGCAAGGGCAATCCGTAAGCACCATGCAGCTACTTATGTCCATAAGCTGCACTCTCCGTCTGGTGCAACGGTACAGCACACGTCAAAAATTGCTTCGCTTTTTCATGATTATTATGCAGCCTTGTACAGCTTGAATTCTGCCTCCTCCCCGGCAGAAGTAGCCTTGAAGCAGTCCCGTATAGATGCCTACCTTTCTTCGGCAGGTCTCCCTAATTCAACAATTAAACAGCAAGCAGGGCTGGAACTCCCCATCTCTGAGGCGGAATTGTTGAGGTCTCTCCCTGAAGGCAAAAGCCCAGGCCGGTGTCAGGGATACCATATGCAGGTATCCAGCAGGGATGGTCAGATCAGTTGGCTGCACTTAAAGCAATCAGGACCTGATGTAAAGTGAAAATATGTATAAATTTATTAGACAAATAACACACTTCCAACACCAAATACCAGCAAACATAAATGAGCAAGTAAAAGATGAAAACACACCATAAACCCAAAATAAACACCTAACTATCTGACTAACTAAATATAAGTGAAGAAAACACACACATATGCAATAAGCAAATGGGGATACCAGGTAGGGGGAACAGGGAGCCAGGTACTGGGAGCAGAAGGAGAGCAAGGGAGCAGGAAGCAGGTTCAGAAATCAGGTCTCTGGGTCTGGATTACAGATCGGGATCAGAGCAGGTCAGGTTCAGGCATGGACACGGCTTGCAGGGAAAATGCTGAAGCATTGGGACAGGGAGCAAGGCGGGCTTATATAGACCCAGCAGACCCATCAGGTGCAGCTTAATGACCAGTATGCTCAATGTCCTGGGAGACACCTGCTGGTGGCCACCAGAACTACACCATTTGGTTTTCCAAACACTGCCACCAGCAGGTTACCCAAGCAAGGACACAGGTCCTGACAGTTCCCCCTCCTTGAGGAGTGGCCTCCGGACGCTCCATTCTGCTGTTAACTGGATAGTCTTTGTGGGTGCAGGAACAGTCCAGCAAAGTTTCCCCTCCATGTCTGTGGACTCTATTACACTTCTCTGACCAAAGTCCTTTAACCTGCTGGGCGGCGTGTCACCCAAGTCAGGTACTGGAACAAACCCCCCACCACCAGGATCTGGAGGTCTGAGTCCGTAACCAACAGCTAGCCAGACATCGGGCCTGAAACCAACGGGGGCAGGCAACCCAGGGACATCAAAATCAGTCTGGGCATCAAGCCGGGGGAAAACAGTGGCAAGCTGGGCATTAGGTAGCCAAACATCCACAGGCACTGGATCAGCAGGCACTGGATCAGCAGGCACTGAATCGGTGGGCACCGGGTCATCAGGTACTGGGTTGGTGGGTACCAGGTCATCAGGCATTGGATCATCAGGCACCGGGTCATCACACTGGGTAGTAGGCATCGGGTCATCAGGCACTGGATCAGTGGGGACAGAGTCATCAGGCACTGGTTCAGTGGGCAGAGTGTCATCAGGCACCGAGTCATCAGGCACTTGATCAGTGGGCACCGGGTCATCACACTGGGTAGTAGGCATTGGGTCATCAGGCACAGGATCAGCAGGCACCGGGTCGTCACATTGGGTAGTGCGCACCGGGTTGGCGGGCACAGAGTCATCAAGCACTGGATCGGCGGGCACAGAGTCATCAGGCACTGGATCAGCGGGCACAGAGTCATCAGGCACTGGATCAGCGGGCACAAAGTCATCAGGCACAGGGTCATCAGGCACTGGATCAGCAGGCACAGAGTCATCACACTGGGTAGTAGGCATCGGGTCATCAGGGACTGGATCAGCGGGCACCGTGTCGTCACACTGGGCAGCAGGCACCGGGTCGTCACACTGGGCAGCTGGCACCGGGTCGTCACACTGGGCAGCAGGCACCAGGTTGTCACACTGGGCAGCAGGCACCGGGTCATTACACTGGGCAGCAGGCACCGGATCGTCACACTGGGCAGCAGGCACCAGGTCGTCACACTGGGCAGCAGGCACAGGATCAGCAGGCCGGACAGCAGGCACAGGATCAGCAGGCCGATCAGCAGGCTGATCAGTGGGTACAGGATCAGCGGGCACAGGATCAGGGGGCACGGGAACAGTGGGCACAGGATCAGCAGGCCGATCAGCAGGCTGATCAGCGGGCACAGGATCAGTGGGCACAGGATCAGCGGGCACAGGATCAGGGGGCAGAGGAACAGTGGGCACCGGGTCAGCAGGCACAGGGTCAGCGGGCACAGGGTCAGTGGGCACAGGATCAGCAGACCGGACAGCAGGCACAGAATCAGCAGGCATGGGATCAGCAGGCTGGACAGTGGGCACAGGATGAACAGGCACAGGATCAGCAGGCTGGACAGCGGGCACAGGATCAGCAGGCTGGACAGCGGGCACAGGATCAGCAGGTCGGACAGCAGGCACAGGATCAGCAGGCTGGACAGCGGGCACAGGATCAGCATTCACAGGATCAGCAGGCTGGACAGCGGGCACAGGATCAGCGGGCACAGGATCAGCAGGTTGGACAGCGGGCACTGGAACAGCAGGCTTAATGGAAGGCATGGCAGCAGGTACCGGAACAGTCTGGGCAGCAGGCATGGCAGTGGGCACTGGGACAGCAGGCTGGGCATCAGGAATAGCCACAAAGAGGGCATCAGGAACAATGAAGTCAAATTGAATAGCCAGCAAAGAGTCCATAGGGCCAGACTGGGTGAAGGACAGAGAACCGGTACAGTTAGGTGAAATAGCGACAGGCAGGTGGGAAGCAGAGGGTCCAATTTTCATGGGTTGAACCAAGGTGGCAGGTGTGGAGGCAGACTGGAACAAATCAGCTGGTGTGGAGGCAAACTGGAACAGATCAGTTGTTGTTGAAGCAGACTGAATTAGATTGGCAGGTGTGGAGGCAGGATTGGATAGTGGTAGGATTGTGCAGGTTGAGAAAAACTTCCATTTCTTTTTGGGTTTAGTCACAGCAATTCTGTATGGGGATGCAGGGCTGTAAGTAGTGGGTGCAGCTGTTGGAGGAGAAGAGCAGGAGGATGGCAAAAAAGAGGGAGCAGTTGTTGAGGAGGATTTTTGTGGGGTATATTGGGCTGCAACTGTGGTTGCTATGGGCGATGAAGAGAAAGACATTTCAGCAGCCAGGTGTCTGGCCACAGGACTGAGTGGTTGCAGGCCGACAGAGGCCGAGTGCAATATTTTTGACCATGCTTGTACTAAAGGTTGCACAAAATCAAATTTGCATACTGCCTGTCTGACCAGAGATTGCACAGAATCAATACACTCCCTTAGCACCTGTTGGGAACATGCTGAGTAGTGTTCAAAGAAAAAGGCTGAGTCATCTTCCAGTAACCAAACTAATGAAACCACCTGATTTAAACTGAAAGGTGGGGTGTAATCATCACCACCACTAGGGACAACAGACAAAGCCAACTCTACACAAATTTGAATTAGTGGCTGAATCTCTTCAAACAAAAATCTGCCTTGATCAACAAAAGAGTGAGCCAGACGGATGCATTCCAACAATTGCTCCCTAGTCTGCTCTTTCAAAATCTGGCAACAATAATCCCTGTCTTCTGTTGCAAGCAGTGAGAAATACAAAATCTACATACAAGTGCTCAGACCTGATTCCCCGGTGCAGCCGATCTGATTGTATGGCTTCAGTATTATGTCAGGGATACCATATGCAGGTATCCAGCAGGGATGGTCAGATCAGTTGGCTGCACTTAAAGGAATCAGGACCCGATGTAAAGTGAAAATTTGTATAAATTTATTAGACAAATAACACACATCCAACACCAAACACCAGCAAACATAAATGATGAGCAAGTAAAAGATGAAAACACATCATAAACCCAAAATAAACACCTAACTATCTGACTAACTAAATATAAGTGAAGAAAACACACACATATGCAATAAGCAAACGGGGATACCAGATAAGGGGAACAGGGAGCCAGGTACTGGGAGCAGAAGGAGAGCAAGGGAGCAGGAAGCAGGTTCAGGAATCAGGTCTCTGGGTCTGGATTACAGATCGGGATCAGAGCAGGTCAGGTTCAGGCATGGACACGGCTTGCAGGGAAAATGCCGAAGCATTGGGACAGGGAGCAAGGCAGGCTTATATAGACCCAGCAGACCCATCAGGTGCAGCTTAATGACCAGTATGCTCAATGTCCTGGGAGACACCCGCTGGTGGCCACTAGAACTACACCATTTGGTTTTCCAAACACTGCCACCAGCAGGTGACCCAAGCAAGGACACAGGTCCTGACAGCTGGATGGCTTTACAAAGGCCTTCTATGTAAGATTTCTCAATCGGTTTCCAACCCCTATGTGCGTGTTTTTTAACTCCCTTGCTACTAATGGGCGTATCTCACAGGGAGCTTCACTGGCCCACATTACTTTCCTCCCAAAGGAGGGGAAAGATCCTATGAAGCCCCAGAGTTACTGCCCCATTTCTCTGTTGAACATGGACCTCAAGTTATTTGGTAAAATACTGGCCAATCGCCTTAAACACCTCCCAGACGTAATTAATGCCAATCAAACTGGCTTTATTGTTGGCCCGGGAGGCGAGGGACAATTCCATTAGGGCTTTTCAGCTCATCCACTGGGCTCGCACACAGGATCACTTGCCCCTTAGTTGATCCTATGGACCGATGCAGAAAAGGCATTAGTACTTGTCCATTGGGATTTCCTTAATGCGGCATTGGGAAAACTAGGACTAGGCCCACATATGCTACGCTGGATCTCAGCATAATATCTGTCTCCCGCTGCTCAGGTTAGAGTGAACGGTGGCCTCTCATTGGTGTTTCCCATATGGAATGGTATGAGACAGGGGTGCCCGCTCTCCCTTCTTCTTGTTCGCATTGGTTCTGGAACAGCTGTTGCGGAGAGTCCGCACTATCTCAAACCTTAAGGGGGTTACAATGGGGTCTGTGGAACACAAACTTTCTTCATATGCAGATGATATCCTCTTCCATGTTGTAGACCCCCTTGTCTCATTGCCTAACCTGATGGAGGAACTGTCTACATATAGCCAAGTGTCCAATTTCCAGATCAATTAAGCTATGTCTGAGATTCTTCTGGTCACTGTCACATCGGCATTGGCTTCCTCCTTGAAGGGCTCTTTCCTTTTTTCATGGGCATCACCCATGCGATATTTAGGTGTTCAGCTCACGGGTTGTCTGAGCTCCCTGTATGTACATAATTATGTTCCCCTACTTAGGAAGATTCGCCTTGACTTACAGTCCTGGGACAGGGAAACATTCGCATTGGTCGGCCACATAAATATTATCAGATGGTACCTGTGCCTCTACCTAGGCGCTTCTTTACAGAGTTATGCAGTCTCTTCATTGGATTTGTGTGTGGGGTAAAATACCACGACTGGTTATGACCTTGCTCCAGAGAGCCAAATGGGCTGGGGGGCTGGGAGTCCCTAACATCTTACAATATTATCAGGGGCCTGTCGTACACACCGTGGGTCCCTCAGAAGGAAAGAGGTCTTTCTAAATGGGTATCCCCACTGACCACCCACACTCTGAAGGTGTGGGACAGACAGAATGGATGCCTTGCCCTGTTGCCCTCAACATCTCCTTTAGCACCAGTTCGCGGTTACCCTTGGTTCCCCCCTGGCGAGCGACTGTCCTTCCTTGGTACCTGGGCGAGCGACAGGGTTCTCAGCTTGGCACGATTTGCGGAGGGTCATACATAGTGCCACTCTCCACCTGATATGGCAGCTTCCCCTTTAATTCCCCTTTGATTTTTGGAGGCATCGCCAATTGGCTGCTTTCATCAATAAACGGCAAGGAAACGCACAGATTAGGACAATTCTCACTGAGTTCCAAAGTTTATGGGCGGCAGGCGACCCCCTACCGCACATGATCTCAGCCCTTTATAAATTGCTAGATATGGCCAAACCTAGCCCAAAACCATTTTTTGTGAGGGAATGGGAGCGTGACCTCCAGTATGAGTTCACGGATAAACAGTTACTTACCGCCTGACATATTCTAGTTCAGTAGACTCCAAAACACAGGAGAACAACTATAAACTTTTATCACAGTGGTATAGAGTGCCTGCATCTATTGCTAGAGTTTATCCCACTGCAGAGAGGAACATTCCTACATATATGGTGGGAATGTCCAATTTTGACACCGTTCTGGACATTAGTCAGCAGGCACATAGCTGATGGCCTTGACATAGATGTCCCTGCTTCACCTAAACATGTTTTGCTCCACGTTCCACCCATCCCTGTTTTTCGCTATAAATGCAGTGCTCTCCCCACCTCCTCAATGCTGCAAAATGCCTTATACCAGTACATTGCAAAAGCCTGCACGTCCTGATTGAATGGGAATGGTTGGGGAAGGTGAGGGAGATCATGGACGGTGGAGAAATGGATTGCTACTTGTAAAGATTTGAATCTACATGGGCGGCCTGGAGGGACCATACACATAACTTGACCAAGTTTTGTCTAGCTTAGATGTTGCATTGCTGGCACTCACTTGCAGACCCGGCCTTTAAGCGACTTGTCCAAAATGATTAACAGTCTAAAGTCAACAGCCTTACTACTGCTATGTCCAATCAATCGATGAACCAGGTGTGAACCTTTTGATCATTTTCTACATTTATGTTCTGGACCTAAGAGTAGAGTTGAGCAAACTTCTAGAAGTCTGGGTTCTGCTGGTTCGGTCGAACTTCGGGACAAAGTCCGGGTTCAGGTCCGGACAGAACCCGAACTTTGTCCCGGACCCTGAACCCCATTGAAATAAATGGGGACCCGAACTTTTAGGCACAAAATGGCTGTAAAATAGTCCTGGAAAGTCCTAGAGGTTTGCAAAAGGAAGGAAATGGGGGTAAGGGTGGGACAAGTGACCTACAAAGAAATGGGGACAGGGAAATAACTTACAAAAATAAAAAAAAATTATAAATTTCAATAAAGGGACAGGGGTAAAGAAACATCCAGTGAACAGGGTGGGAATGGGGG
>BLSH010299461.1:499141-523921 GCA_018402905.1 Glandirana rugosa | reverse complement strand
CTGGTGTTTCCATGTCCTCATCCTGCAACAGAAGTGGTTGGGCATCGGTGCACTCAATGTCTTCCACTTCTGGGGCAGCGCTATGTGGATGGCCCACGGAAAGCACACCAGGAGAGTCATCAAAAAGCATAAGAGTCTCTTGCAGGACTTGGGGCTCAGACAGCTTGGCTAATTTACAAGGGGCTGAGGTGAAAGATAGATGGCCATGGGGTTCAGGTGCCAACTCTGAGCTTTCATCAATGGACCGGGAGGGAGACAATGTGAAGGAACTGGAGGCATTGTCAGCCACCCAATCTACTATGGCCTGTACTTGTTCTGGCCTCACCAATCGTTGAGGGGCATTCGGGCCTACAATATACCGGTGAAGGTTCTGTTGGCTACCTGAGGAAGGTGTTTCCCTTGTGCGTGTAGCTGGCACACCTTGACCACGTCCTCTCCTTCCAACAGGAGGTTCACCAACATCACCAACACCAGCAGCACCAGCATCACCAGCATCACCAGCAGCACCATGACCACATCCCTTATTTGCTCTCCTCATTGGGCCCGCAAATGTATTATGTAGCCCTATGTAAGTATTTATTAATACCAATTAATACCTTTTTTTTGGAAAACACCAATGTAGCCGGACTTTTTATTTTGGTACAAGAAATGCACTGCTCACACCAACAGCTGGAAGCTCTCCCTTTAGAACTAGGAGATGATTTTTTAACAATAATGTGTCATTTACAGCAACAGCTGGCCCTATAGGAGTAGGCAATGGTTTTTGAACAAGGATCTGTCCCTCTAAGCAACTGCTGGAAACTCTCCATTTAGAACTAGGAGATGATTTTTGAACAATAATGTGTCACTTACAGCAACAGCTGGCCCTATAGGAGTAGGCAATGGTTTTTGAACAAGAATCTGTCCCTCTAAGCAACAGCTGGAATCTCTCCCTTTAGAACTAGGAGATGATTTTTGAACAATAATGTGTCACTTACAGCAACAGGTGGCCTTATAGGAGTAGGCAATGGTTTTTGAACAAGAATCTGTCCCTCTAAGCAACAGCTGGAAACTCTCCCTTTAGAACTAGGAGATGATTTTTGAACAATAATGTGTCACTTACAGCAACAGGTGGCCCTATAGGAGTAGGCAATGGTTTTTGAACAAGAATCCGTCCCTCTAAGCAGAAGCCTCTACCTAGTGCAGTCAGATCGCTCAAAGCAGCAGTATGTGAAATCTCAAATTACTCCAACAATCTGATCGTTGTGTACGATCTTAATGGTTATTACGTTAGGCAGAGTTTGATCTGCAATCTGCAACTCAAAGCAGCAGTATTTGAAATCTCAAATTACTCCAACAATCTGATCGTTGCACACGATCGTAGCGATCGTTGTTTTATGCAGAGTTTGATCTGCAATCTGCAACTCAAAGCAGCGGTATGTGCATTCCCAAATTTCTGCTATCTGTCCTCAGAGCAACAGCACAGCAGTAGTAATCTATCTCAGGATGCAGGATCAGATGTTAAAATGTCTGTAATCTCTCCCTCACGCCGGAAGCTTCCTCTCCCTACCCTAACCCAAGAGCATGTGACATGCAGCACTGTGACTCCAGCTTATAAAGAGGCTGGGTCACATGATGCACTGGCCAATCACAGCCATGCCATTAGTAGGCATGGCTGTGATGGCTTCTAAGGGCAAACCTGTGAAACGCTTGTTGATTGGCTGCCCTGCAGCTATTCAACATGCGTGATCAACTACCAGAACCCAGAACCCGAACCCGAACGTTTTTTGAAATGTCCGTGTTCGGGTCCGGATCTCGGACACCCGAAAGTTCGGTACGGACCCGAACGTTACAGTCCAGGTTCACTCAACACTAATCATAATGTTGATGTTATGACGGTTTTCTTTGTAGTCAATCAATATTACTTGCATTTGTACACCTGAGTCTATACAATACATTATTTGCTGGGATACAAAAAGCTTGGGGCTCTTTCTTTTTCACATTCTGTTTTTCCTTTGTGGTTGCTGCCAGAATATTATTTTGGTTAACCCTTTAAATTTAACTAATGCAGATTTTCCTAATATATGTGGTTTAAAGTTTGTACTATATTAAGCACCCTCCTAGGTAGGTGCTAGAGTAGTTAGAATAGTTGCAGGCTGTCTGCTTAACAGAAGCCTTGATTGTTTAGTTTTGCTGCTCAGTGTGCTCTGGTGCTGCTCATGCTGTCTGAGTGTCCCGGTGTCCTAGCAACTTAGGAAGGTTCTGGGCTATAGGTGGAGACTAGGCAGGTGAGCAGCATGAATATAGATGCAGCTTCAGTCAATTGGAAGGGGAGGTGCCCCTAGGCATGCTGGGTGCTTGTATTTATATGCTGGGGCACATGGGCTCCTGGCCTTTCCTAGCAGGGGATTGCACCAGGCTGGGGGAGAGGTGCTGCCTCCCCTGGCACTTGCTGTCATGTGGCCTCAGTTGGGCTTGAAATCTGTGTGGCTAACCCTGGCCCTATCATAGCTGACAGAGGGAGAATTTACAGTGCATCTGGTTTGGATATATGGAGAGAGAAGGCTGTCGGTGGTGCTTCAGGAGCCTTGTGAGTACAGATACCCTATGGAGTCTTAGACAGTTAATCCCCCTTTTGTACTCTAAGTCAGCTCAGGGTCCTCACGATCAGAACACTGGCTAGTTTTCTTAGAGATTTGTCCAGGACTGTCCTTTATTTTTCCTTTAAGGGACTCTGCAATCTGTCTGCTGCCCCTGTGAAAAAGTCTTTATCTGCCTTCTGCAAGGACTTCAGAAAAGTTTCACTAGGAAAGGAAGTTATAGCCCTCGGTGTGAATAGTTAATTTTGGAAGTATCCCACTATATCCCTTACCCTATCCAAGTTCTGCAATAAAACAACAAAAACAAAACCCCTAGACTGGTCATTGGAGTAAAGAGGGGAAGTGTGTGTGCACCTGGCAGCATGAACCTAGCTTATGACTGGCTGTGCAGGGGAAGACCCGGTAACATACCAAAGGTACCTGCGGGGGTAGTGCTACATATATCAGCTGTTAATTAGAATATAATGTAATTATTTTGTAAAGTGATAGTAAAGCAGCCCATTATTGAACTAAAAAAAAAGAAACAAAATAACACAATTCCACCATCCACACTTTTGATGTTTTTCGATGTGATCTTACTGTATATTGTGATAGACTGTGTGTGAAAAATACATGGCTTGCAGACTTGATCACAGAACACCAAATATAAATTGTGACATTGACAAATTGGGTAGTGACTGTAAAAGAACTGTGTTCAGTAAAGAGTAGCCATATGTGACTTGGTGGGTAATAAGAGACCTAAAAATAATATATATTGCCTACATTCTTTGTTCATAGTTCTTGTTGATATATTGCTTTCATTTTTTATCTGTAGAATTTATTTTAATAATCTGCTTTGCATGTATGAGCAGCGTTCATCTTTGTATTCAAAAACTGACTTTATGTTTGATATAAGTTGATAAAAAGAAAGCAGAACTAGTAAGGACTTGACAAGTTGAGAAGCACCAACAAAAGTAATTAGAGAAAACACTCTTCTGGCTTCTGTCATTCTGCTCCTCATATGAACACCTCTTGAGTTGTCTTGAAAACATCTGTTTCATTGTTGATTGCATACATGTAAGAAATAGGTTACTGTATGTCTGTGAATTTTTAAATCACAATTCCAAATAAACCCTTTCATTCAAATCTAAAAACGGGAGGTGCCATCAGAACAGGAGCAGAATGGAACATTACTAAAAAGGACATTTGTTTCCATGGCAACTGGTTAAAAGTGGATTTCCCTCATATTGGAAAGATATCACGTTGCAAGTGAATTTGCACTTTGCAAGAGAATTTGCACCAGAGTTTAGTGAATGTGGTAAAGTTTTTACTTTGAATACCCAATCCCATACAAGGAAAATCAAATCATAAAGCAGTTTTAATTGCATGTGATTGGTTGATGGAAGTCAGCAGAGCTATAGGCTCTGTGGCAAATGTTCTTGTGAATAGCCAGTTTGCCTTTATAAATATAAATACCTCGCATAGCACAACTTCAGTGCGGCTTGCAAACAAATTCTGTAATAGAAGTCAATGCAA
The DNA here is from genome assembly GCA_018402905.1 of Glandirana rugosa. Taxonomy (NCBI): domain Eukaryota; kingdom Metazoa; phylum Chordata; class Amphibia; order Anura; family Ranidae; genus Glandirana; species Glandirana rugosa. The sequence goes on along the minus strand of BLSH010299461.1, from coordinate 519,827 downwards.
GTCACTTGAAGTCACCCCAAAGTAGTACAGGAACCCTTTTCTAAGTTGGAGGAACTTGAGTCGCTCCTATCAGAATGGTTCCATTGCACTGCATGGATAGCAACTTGTCAAGCGACTAGGTCGCCTCATAAGCTGCTTCTGTGTGAACTGGCTCTTAGTGCAATTCTTCTTTTATGTTTCAATAAAATTATCCAGTGAGCATTATGGGCAATTTTCCTTTAGATAAATAACAAGAAACTTGACCAAACATGGGACTTTAAATGTGTCTAATATGATACACACATACTACTGTTAAAATCCCATTCTATTATTCAATTCATATAGTTACATACTGTAGTTCCATAGTTACATGGTTAGTCTGGTTGAAAAAAGATATCTAGTTCAACCAATAAAAGGTAGAAAAAAATATACAATCCCATATACACAATCCTATACCCACAGTTGATCCAGAGGAAGGCAAAAAACCCCAGCAAAGCATGATCCAATGTGCTCGAACAGGGGAAAAACTTCCTTCCTGATCCCCAGAGAGGCAATGGGATATTCCCTGGATCAACTTTACATATACATGTTAATATTCAGTTATATTATGTACATTTAGGAACAAATCTGGCTTTTTTTAAAGCAATCTACTGAGCTGGACCTAATCAGTTCTTGAGGGAGTCTATTCCACATTTTCACAGCTCTTACTGTGAAGTAACCTTTCCGCATTTGGAGATTAAATCTCTTTTCCTCCAGACATAAAGAGTGTCCTCTTGTCCACTATGATGACCTTAGAGTGAATAACTCAACACCAAGTTTACTATATGGACCACTTTTGCATTATACATGTTTATCATACCCCCCCTTAATCTCCTCTTCTCAAGAGAGAATAAATTCCGTCCCCCAATTTTTCCTCATAGCTGAGCTCCTCCATGTATCTTATCAGTTTGGTTACCCTTCTCTGCAGTCTCTCCAGTTCCCTGATATCCTTTTTGTGAATCGGTGCCCAAAACTGAACTGCATATTCCAGATGAGGTATTATTATTATTATTTGTACAGGGGCAAAATGATCTCTCCCTCTCTCTCTCTGAAGTCCATACCTCTCTTAATACCAGAGATTTGTTTGCTTGCTTTGGAAACTGCAGCTTGGCACTGCATGCCATTATTAAGCTTATGATCTACCAGAACACCTAGATCCCTCTCCTTTATTGACTCCCTCCAGTTGTACTCTCCCTAGTATGTATGATGCATGCATATTCTTAGCCCCCCAGTGCATAACTTTACATTTATCAACATTAAACCTCATTTGCAACATAGTCACCCAATTAAACAGTGCATTGAGGTCAGCTTGTAAGTTGAAGATAGCCTATAAGAACATTATTCCACTGCATAGCTTGGTGTCATCTGCAAAGACTGAAATGGTACTTGTAATCCCAGACCCTATATCATTTATACATATATTCGAAAACAAGGGTCCCAACACTGAACCTTGGGGTACACCACTAACAACAGTAGTATGAATCATTAATCACTACTTTCTGAATACAATCTTTTAGCCAGTGTTCTATCCATTTACAAACTGATCCTTTCAAGTCTGTAGACTCTACCTTATACATTAGCTGTGTGTAGGGAACTGTGTCAAACACTTTTCCATGTATGCTATATCCACAGCCACCTCTCTGTCCAAGGTTTTACTTTCTTCCTTAAAAAAAGAAATCAGATTTGTCTGACAACTTCTGTCTTTCATGAATCAATGCTGTCTGCTGCTTAAATTTTCCAGCAGTAACTTATCTATGTGGTCTTTCATTAAACTCTCCAGTATCTTCCCAACTATGGAAGTTAAACAAACAAGTTTATAGTTACTTGGTAAAGACTTTGATCAGTTTTTAAATATAGGCACCAAATTGGCCTTACACTAATCCAGTGATACAATTCCAGTCATTAAAGAGTCCCTAAAAATTAGAAACTATTTGAAATGACAGAGCTCAATTATTTTACATTTACCGTAGGTGTATGTCATCTGATCCAGGTGCTTTATTCTGTCCAAATATTTCTGGACCATATAAATTTTGAGCCATTGTGGATCAATTTTGGGCTGGGCCAATACAATCCCCATTATGGACATGAGCTTCCACGTGCTCTTTTGTATAGACAGAGCTGAAGCTCCTCTTTCTCCCCAGTCACCCACTCTAGATTGCTCAGACCTGACCTTTTACTATTATAGGTTTTATGCTTTTTTTGGGGGGTTTGTCCTACTATCTTTAATCTAACATTCATTTTTAATTTTTGCAGCCTTAATTTCCTTTTTGCGTATTCTGATATATTCTAGTGTATATATGATAACGTTCCTTCATTTTTATATTTTTTAAAAATGCTTTTATTATTATTTAAAGCTTTTTAAACTTTGGCCGTGAGCCACATAGGTTTTATTTTTAGCCTTTTAAACTTGTTGCCCATGAGAATATATTTTACAGTGTGTTCACATACAGTCATTTTGAAGAATTCCCATTGCTGTTCTGTGTTCATCGATGCCAATATTACCTCTCAAAGTCTTGGAAAGCAGCCCTCATCCTTGGAAAATTTGCTCTCTTAAAGTTAAGTTTTTTATCTTTCCAGTATGTGTTTATAGCTAACATTAAATTAAATCATGTCATGGTCACTGCTACTCAGATGTTCTTTTATATCAGTGGTTCTCAACTCCAGTCCTCAGGACCCACCAACAGGCCAGATTTTAAGTATTACCTTGGGGAGATGCAGACTAGAATACTGCAATCACTGAGCAGCAAATGATATCACCTGTGATGTATTTCAGTTATCCTGCAAACCTGGCCTGTTAGTGGGTCCCGAGGACAGGAGTTGAGAACCACTGTTTTATATGAACATTAGTAATAAGCTCTGCGTGGTTTGAGAGTACCAGGTCCAGCGGAGCATCATTCCTAGTTAGGGCCTCTATGAACTGTACCATAAAATTGTCTAGTAATAGGTTTATAACTTTTTGCACTTTAAATATTCCTGCAGTGACATTACTCCAGTCAATTTACAGGTAGTTAAAATCCCCCATTATTATCACTGTCTCAGCCTTTGTAGCCCTTTCTATCTGTGCAAGGAGCTGTCCACCCCTATCTACCTCCTTATTAACTCTGGGTGGCCTATAACAAACTCCAATGTTTACCTTTGTAGTATGCATATCCACGTTCAGTTCCACTCATAATGCTTCAGCCTCATCACACTTTCTATCAACTAGGTCTTCTTTCACACTCACTTTGATATCACTTTTCACATAGAGACAGACCCCACCACCTTTCCGTTTCACCCTGTCTCTCTGAAAGAGAGCATAGCCAGGAATATTAATAGCCCAGTCATGTGAAGAATTAAGCAAAGTATCAGCAATACCAATTAAATCATAGTTTTCTTTGTGCACCAAAGCTTCCAAATCACCTATTTTGCTTGGCAGACTTCTGGCATTGGTGAACAAACGCTTTAATACATTGGCACATTTTGAACAAATCTTTTCCATATTTTTTATTTTAGTACAAATAGCACCATTTCCAATGGCTGTTTGTAACATGAGAACCTTCTCATTACCTTCTATAGTCCTACCCCCATATCTCCCCATTCCACCCACCTATACTGTTGTGTTCATAAGTTTACATACCCTGGCAGAATTTATGGTTAAATATTTTTTTTTATTTAGGTTTTCAAAGCATATATAAGAAATGAACATGTAGTATCAAATTTGCAGAGAGAACATAAGTACATACATCTTTTGTAAGTTATCACATGTGCTAGCAATACTGGAAGTCCAAGCAGAACATATAAAATGAAAAGACAGTGTATAACTACTCATATTTAGTATGGTGATTACCGAACCTGGTGGTTCGAGGAAAGTAGCAAAAGTCATGTTTGCCCACAGTACTATGTCTCATCTATAACATAGTGTATTATATCATTCCAAAAAAGAAATCAGGAGGAGGGAAGGAGAGAGAGAATAGAGAAGCAAATACGAGATGATCTTATAAATAACAGATTGAAAACCAGGGAGAGAAGAGAAGAAAAGGGAAGAGAAGAGGTTCTTGAAGCGTTAGTGCCGAAGTGATCTAGTGATCTCGAGGGGTATATGCCGGAGAGTAGGTGAAGAATACAGGTTAGAGGGGCGGGATCCCCCTTTGTTGTTCTCATAGCCAGTGATGGCCAGCGATTGGAGGAGACTCAGCCAGTAGACATTTTATTTAAAAGTTTGTCCGAGGTGGAGTAATGCTGCCAAATAAACCAAGTGTTCTTGAATTTCTGACCCTTATGCAGTTCCCTTGCCCGCATCCCCTCCATTAGCATGGCATAGTTTATTAAATTTACCCACTGTTATTGTGGTGGAGATGTGGTTGATTTCCAATATTTCATTACAAGATGCCTCGCAGCCGAGAGAAAAAATCTCAGTAAATTAGATTTGTGATGTTTTACCATTCCCGGTAAGATAGACAACAATGCCACCTGTGGAGAGGGGGGCAAAGGAATCATCATATAATTCATGATATATTTTAAATATTAAGTTCCAAAAGGGTCGAATCAGGGAGCACTCCCACCATACATGTATGTACGTTCCCACTCCCCCATGACAGCGCCAACACCGGTCTGTGGCCCCCGAAAAGATCATATGGACCATACATGGGTCCCTGTACCAATGAGCTAACACTTTATAATTTTTTTCCTGAGTGAACGTTGATATGGAGGACAAGTGGTGCAAAAGAACGCCTTCTGCCAGTCTGCTCTTGTGATCTCCATCCCCAGATCCCTAGCCTATCCCCTGCATGTGAAAGTAGGAAGGACATTATGTGTGTGGGACAAGATCATCTTGTAGACCGATGACAACGTTTGCCTTGGCACCTGAGAGAGACTACACATTTCCTTGAACCCTGTGAGGGTCCTATGAATTTGTCCCAAAAGATGGAGAGATCTGCAGTGTTTTACTAAGGATAGTCTGTTGAGCCAATCGGGAGGTGTGTATTCACGGGTGTCAAGTGGTACAAAGGTGCCAGTGTCGGAGTGAATGAATGTGCGAGCAGTTGGCCAGGAAGTTCTGTTGTATGTGTGAAATCTCGAGGAGGTAGCACTATCAACTATAGCCGGGTTGTCATATAAAGAAGTTAATGGGCTGGGATCAGTGGATAAAGCATAGATGAAATTGTGCCTGTACCAGAGAGACAGTACAGCTGATGTGAGTGGAGAAATCATCTCCATGGATCTATATGACGCACCGTGCCCCCAAAATAAGGAGCGCAAATCTAATGGGGATAAATCTTGTTCTATTTGAAGAGAATGTTTCACTAGGGGTCTCGGGAACCACTCCAGCATTCTTGAAAAAAGTGAGGCAGCTTGGTAAGTCTCAAAGTCAGGGAGGCCCACCCTGCCTTGTGCTTTGGGGGAGCAAAGAATCTTGTGCTTAATTCTAGAAGGGTGGTGTTGCCATAACAACTTTATGGCCAGAGTTCTAATAGTGCGGAAAAAGGCAGTTGGTAGGGTAATAGGGAGAGCTTGGAATAAGTACAAGAGTTTTGGCAAAATGTCCATCTTAAGGACATTCATCCTTCCGAACCACAGTATTTTGAGCTGGTGCCACACCTCTAGAGACTGATGAATTTTGGTAAGCAACGGGCTATAGTTAAGAAAATAGATCTCAGTAAAATGGCGGGGGATTTCAGTACCCAGATATTTAATAGATTTCGGTTGCCACCGCCCTGGCAGAATTATGATTTCTTGGCCATTTTTCAGAGAATGAATGATAACACAAAAACATTTCTTTCAGTCATGGTTAGTGTTTGGCTGAAGCCATTTATTATCAATAAACTGCGTTTACTCTTTTTTAATCATAATGACAACAGAAACTACCCAAATGACCCTGATCAAAAGTTTACATACCCAAGTGATTTTGGCCTGATAACATGCACACAAGTTGACACAAAGGGGTTTGAATGGCTATTAAAAGTAACCATCCTCACCTGTCATCTGTTTAGTGTGTATGTATAAAAGGTCAATGCACAAGGGCATTAAAATAGTAGCATGACATAATTCAACTAACATAATACTAACATTTATAGGTAAAGTTGATCCAGAGAATATCCAATTTCCTTTCGGGGGATCAGGATGAAATTGTTTTTTGGAGCAAATTGGTTCATGCTTTGCTGGTTTTATTTTACCTTCCTGTGGATCAACTGTGGGTATAGGATTGTGTATATAGGATTGTATGATTTTTTTTTTTTGGATTTTTTATGTTCCTTTTATTGGTTGAACTAGATGGACTTGTGTCTTTTTTTAATCAGACTAACTATGTATGTAACATGGCTTGTTTGGTATATTCAAAAATATAACCCATACAATTTTTCAACAAATTTATTTCACAGCTTGTCATTGATCCTCCCACCCTTACTACTAAAGTCATTGAAATCCCTCTAGTTAAAGTCATCCAAAACTCACAAACAACAACAAAAAAGCCAAGTGGTATGAGGTAAGAGTAGGAAGATCAATGACAAGCTGTGAAACAAATTTGTAAAAAATGTTTATGTGTTATATTTTTAAATATAGCAAACACACCATGATGGATTATGCCATGCTACTATTTTAAAGTTTTTTATGTGAATTGAATACATTGATTTAATTTTAACAGTGGTATGTGAACATCATAATATTAGGCACCTTTAAAGTTGCATGTTTAGTCAAGTGTTTTGCTTTAAATATTTAGGAATGTTGGTTCCTATCATGGCAACCCTGGGAATATACATGCATGTGGTTAGCCATATTGCCTTTAGTAAACCAACCTCAGCATTTGAATTCCTGTTAAGTGTACAGGATAGGAAGAAAAGGGAAGCCACCCTCATGGAACAGATGTTTTAACTCTTCCCTACTCTATCCTATATGACTTTATGGGGTTGATTTACTAAAGCTGAAAAGTGCAAAATCTGGTGCAGCTCTGCAAAGAAACCAATCAGCTTTCAGGATTTGTTGTCAAAGCTTGCATGAACAAGCTGACGTTTAAAGCTGGTTGGATACCATGTGAAGCCGCACCAGATTTTGCACTCACCAGTGTTAGTAAATCAACTCCTATATATCATATAAGGTCACAAAGAAATTGCATAGTTAAAAAATATATGTTTTCTTCATTTTTTGTAGATTCTGACCAAGTATTACTTTTCAAAGTATATATTTGGTAATCTAACACTTATTTGAATTTGTAGTACTTATGTCATAACATTTGACATATATAAAATGGATGCCATGGAGTGAAGAGTCTGATATATTCACTGTATTGATTGCTTTAAGATCTCTCAAAATAATTAGGATGTTTTCTTTTCATACTTTTCCATACAGATTAAAAAAAAAATCAGTTTGACCCTTTTTTACTACAACATGTTTCTACATAATTATGCTGGCTATACACTGATTGAAATTCAGTCAGTTCAGCAGTCAATTCTGTAAACTACTTCAGATGAAGGGATGTCCTGCTGCACAGTGTATTCTGACAGTGCAACAGTCAGAATACAATGGGGTTGATTTACTAAAGGCAAATCCACACTGCACTGCAAGTGCACTGCGAGTGCACTTGAAAGTGCACTTGGAAGTGCAGTCACTGTAAATCTGAGGGGAAGATCTGAAATGAGAGGAAGCTCTGCTGATTTTATCATCCAATCATGTACAAGCAAAAATGCTGTTTTTTATGTCCCTTGCATGTCCCCCTCGGATCTACATCGATTGAACTTCCAAGTGCACTTCCAGTGCACTTGTAGTGCAAAGTAGATTTGTCTTTAGTAAATAAACCCCAATGTCCTGGCATGGGTAAATTGCTCCATCTACCATTTTTGTGTGAATGGTGAAGTTTGTTAGTATTTTAGTTTTTGTTCAGTCCGGTGGTCTAATGAAAAAAATTAACCGTTTATGTCCAGCTTTACAGGATGGTCATGGTGGAATCTAGAGTAACTCCCTAATATATAGTTTAGTATTTTTAACATATATATCCTTTTATATCTATGTATTCTGTAAAACATTAAAAATACAATTAAAAATGTCTTAATTTCCTTTTTGGTCTGGAAAATGCTATGTTGTGTGATATATTACAATGTATGTTTCATATTTACCATAACAAGATTAGCAGCTGCAAGGTCTGCAAGTTCATGTAACATATGTGATCTAAAATAAACCTAAAGAGTGGGGAAAAGGTAATAAATACACAGTAGACTTACTCACCCATTGAAAGCAAGTCTCTCCTCTTCTTATTGTAAGCTTGCTGTTTGATTTACCTGCAAACAGTATTGAGGATTCATCCTAGGTTAAACGTTTTTATATTGAACTTAGTAGAGTACTGCGCAGTCAGCTCGTAAAGGAATGATAGCCACTGTAATTGCTAACTCTACCGTAGCTGGAGACCTCGCTGCCAGTGATAAAGTGTAATGGGGAAAGCAGTATGTACAGTGCTGTATCAGATAAGTATGAATAATGGTAAATCAATCACAATTAATCTCAGTATATGTATAAGTGACTGCGTGTGCAAAAATATGGTAACTACTAGAAACAATGAGCAATATAAAAGTGCAAAAGTGCTTAAATAAGGTGCACAAGGAATATTGATATATGTGCTATTAAGGTGCCTTCAAAGGGAAACAGTGAATCTTAATTAGGGTATTCAATGTGTGAATAGGACAAAAACCGTTAAAGTATTCAGAAATATGCAAAGATAAATATGTCCTAAAATCTTTAGAATACACAAAGGTCCATAAAAAAGTTCATATTTGTCACATAAAATCGCAGATAATAGTGATGTGGTGCAATAATAAAGTGCACTGTGCAAAAACCAAAAAAAGAAATGCTGAAAAGGTGATGCAATCTGTGGCGCAAGCTAATTGGTGCCAGTGATCGGGGAGTCGGTCTGGTAGCTCCAATCCGTGCCTCCAGATAGGCTCCTGTGCCCGTGTGCACAACTATGTGCTCTCAGAGCGCTCACCTCAAATAGGTGTAAAATACACCTTTTACTGCAAATGCTGCAGTTGCTGATCCTGTGGGACAAACGACCTCCAAACACCTCATAAGTATCCTGCCTCGTCACTTGGTGGAACGATCAATACGACCAATGACTCGGGAAGCGATCCTCACTCATACATGGGGGTATAAAACATAAACTCCCATAGTGTAGCAGTTCCAGTAAATCAATTTATTAAAGAAGTAAAATCGCTGCTTACATATAAAAAACGATTAAGCACTTGTATACATAAGGTGTATACACCTCTCACCCGACTTCCGGTTTCGGGTCACACTTCCGGTCCTACGCGTTACGTCACGGTCACGTGACTTCATCAGGACCGTGACGTAACGCGTAGGACCGGAAGTGGGACCCTAAACCGGAAGTCGGGTGAGAGATGTATACACCTTATGTATACAAGTGCTTAATCGTTTTTTATATGTAAGCAGCGATTTTACTTCTTTAATAAATTGATTTACTGGAACTGCTACACTATGGGAGTTTATGTTTTATACCCCCATGTATAAGTAAGGATCGCTTCCCGAGTCATTGGTCTTATTGATCATTCCACCAAGTGACGAGGCAGGATACTTATGAGGTGTTTGGAGGTCGTTTGTCCCACAGGATCAGCAACTGCAGCATTTGCAGTAAAAGGTGTATTTTACACCTATTTGAGGTGAGCGCTCTGAGAGCACATGGTTGTGCACACGGGCACAGGAGCCTATCTGGAGGCATGGAGTGGAGCTACCGGACCGACTCCCCGATCACTGGCACCAATTAGCTTGCGCCACAGATTGCGTCACCTTTTCAGCATTTCTTTTTTTGTTTTTTGCACAGTGCACTTTATTATTGCACCACATCACTATTATCTGCGATTTTATGTGACAAATATGAACTTTTTTATGGACCTTTGTGTATTCTAAAGATTTTAGGACATATTTATCTTTGCATATTTCTGAATATTTTAACGGTTTTTGTCCTATTCACACATTGAATACCCTAATTAAGATTCACTGTTTCCCTTTGAAGGCACCTTAATAGCACATATATCAATATTCCTTGTGCACCTTATTTAAGCACTTTTGCACTTTTATATTGCTCATTGTTTCTAGTATTTACCATATTTTTGCACAAGCAGTCACTTATATATATACTGAGATTAATTGTGATTGATTTACCATTATTCATACTTATCTGATACAGCACTGGACATACTGCTTTCCCCATTACACTTTATCACTGGCAGCGAGGTCTCCAGCTACGGTAGAGTTAGCAATTACAGTGGCTATCATTCCTTTACGAGCTGACTGCGCAGTACTCTACTAAGTTCATTTCTGGTTTATTATGGTGTATATAAACTAGTATTGCAGCAGTTGGGTTTCTCTCTGTCACGGTGTATGTTCAAATATTTTTACATTTTAGTACTGATTGACTGCAATAGCTGTTCACAAGAGTTACACAGCTCACATACACATAGTGGTAGCACAGAAGACTCCAACATACCCCAATGTTTTTATATTAATAAAATAAAAGCCAGAATAATTGATAAATTTGCAAGAAATGTGTGCAACAAAAACACAATCAAATTGACTAAAGCTAATTATGCTTGCCCTCTAAATATTAGAAGCAGCACTTTGCTAGACAATGTCTTACAAGGACAAAGCAGTATGGAGTGACTTGACTGATAAAGATAAGATCTTTGTTTGTTAACAGATGGTTACCCAAAGGAGGAAATGATATACAGATGGAGGAAAAACTCAGTGGAAGCTGCAAATCAAAAATCTTGGAGACTTTACCAATTTGACTTTATGGGTCTCAGGAACACATCAGAGACTATCACAACAACGGCAGGTAAGAATCAATTTACCACTAACCAATATGATTCTGTTTCCTCTGAAAGATTTATTATACATCACCATGTGTCATCAAAGATGCATTTACATAAAACATAAATTACTTTTTATTAAAAAGCCTACATCATGGATTTCATATGAAAATTGTGTGTTCTCATTTTTAATGTCAAATTATTTATTACCCACATGTAATTGTAATAGAAGCATTTCTTTGTGCTTTATTATCAGTAGTGGTTTTACATAGTTACATAATAGTTAAGGCTGAAAACAGTCCATCCAGTTCAACCTGTGTAGGTGTACTCTTATCAGTACCCATATCCCTGTATGTTGTACTTATTGAGATATACATCCATATGTGTGATTTTCTGTAGTTTCTAGATAAATGGAGTTTATACTGTAACTAAAACAAACTATAAGGAAGAATGTTGTTATGTAAAATATAAGTATGCATTATGGTGTTGATTAATTAAAGGCAAATATGAAGTTCACTTTTCAAAGGGATTTGCACTTTGCAAGGGAATATTTTCTTAGCTTAGTGAAAGCTCTGCTGAATTCCACCATTCAGTCATGCACCAGCAAAAATACTTTTTCTTTCCTTGTATATGATTGGGTATTATTTGCAAAATTAATTTTCACCACCACTAAACCAAAAGAAAATTCCCTTGCAAAGTGATTAGCCTATCTTCCATTGGTAAGTTAGTATGTGTTATGTAAATCTGTGTACTCAATGCTTAAAAGCTGTAGTGTTCCTATGTCCAGGAAATATGCAGAGCTGCAATGGGAAATTGCAGTAAGTGCTTGCTAGTTTGAGCCTTTTATTAGGAAATCAATGTGTGTGACATGGCATAGACATTCCAGTGCCCGGCACGGTTCCTTTTGGGACCACTTGGTGGCTGTAGGAAGGAAAGTTTGGAAAAGAGCATGGCTAGCTAGAGGTGAGACTATTTCTACCAACCATTTGAATGGCTCTATATGGACATGATAATACTATTCAATCAGAAATCACAAGTGTGGTGTAAACAATATGAGATGGTGGTGAAATAAAGTTAGAAGTTTTCTGATTTTGAGAAATGCATACTGTGCACTAAAGCATGAATGTGGTGCACTTACTGTATATAATGATATATTGTGTGGGAAAAATACATGGCTTGCAGACTTGATCACATATATATTGTGACATTGACAAATTGGGTATTGACTGTAAAAGAACTGTGTTCAGTAAAGAGTGGCCATATGTGACATGATGGGTAATAGGAGACCTAAAAATAATATCTATTGCCTATATTCTTTGTTCATTGTTTTTGATACATTGCTTTCATTTTTTATTTGTAAACTTTCTTTGAATAATCTGTTTTGGATGTATGAGCAGTAAATTTTTCTATTCCAAAACTGACTTTATTTTTTATATAAGTTGATAAAAAGAAAACAAAACTGGTAAGGAGTTAACAATATGAGAAACACCAATAAAAGTAATTAAAGAAGGCACTCTTCTTGTTTCTGTCATTCTGCTCTTCATATGAACTCCTCTTGAGTTGTATTGAAAACATCTGTTTCATTGTCGATTGTATAAATGTAAGCAATAGCTTACTGTATTTGAACGTTAAATCCAAACTTTTTCTAGTTTTGAATTTGTTGGGTATTTTGTTTGGGCACTCTGGTTGATTTAATAAAACTGAGTGCAAATTTTGGTGCATCTCTTTGTATAGAAACGAATCCGCTTCCATGTTTTTTGTCAAAGTTTAATTGAACAAGCTGAAGTTAGAAGCTGATTGGTTTATATGCAGAGCTGCACCAGATTTTGCACTCTCCAGTTATAGTAAGTCAACCACTCTGTTTATCAGTGTATGACAATGTGCTACTAAGAGAGGGATATTCTCCCAAGTGGAAACACAGGCTGCAATAAAAACATGATAGAGTAGAATCTTGCTGTTAGTGTTTCTGTTTTAGACAATTCTTGTTACATTCTGCCCTAATGACGTGGGAAAAGAAAAAAATAGGCTTTAATGTACACTTAGTATTCATCTGCTGATGTAAATTGTCCCTGTCATCATATTAAACATTCCAAAGCAAGTTATACCTGAAAAAGAAGAATGTACAGTATATACTTGGTGTACCTCCCCCCTGTCCACACTGCAGTTCACCACTCTGATGTTAAAAAATAATTTGTGGAGTTTCTCTGGGCAACCAAAAACGCAAATGTCAGTCTGCTGGGTCCCCTGAAGCTCTCACTGGTTCCTCCTATTGACCTCTTGCATGCACCCCCCACCCTGGCATGTTATTTGAAGGAATTTTCCATTTTAATGTTGTTAAAATTCTGCTCCTGTCAAATGGATTTTTTTTTTATTGGTTTCTGCTTTAGTGTATGTTCCTCAGGGCAATTGCCAGCCCCCATGGCATTTGTTTGACAATCCCTTGACTATTAGCCTGCAAAATAGCTATTTACTAATAACTGTTTTTTAACATTCAACATTTGGATTCAGTAACACAAATGTTAGTCTTGTTCATCAAACCTGCCTCAAACCAAACCCAGGTATGTGTTATTCCTATTGGCAATCTAGTGATCTAGGGACCCCTGCTATTGCTAATTATGCAGCAAAGCTACTCCTAAGTGCACCCACTGCAGGCTCCTTACTGCCTCACACATACAGATATCCTGATATATAAAGTTGAACAATAAGAAGTTTCTCTAATCTGACTTGAAAACGTGAATGGGATTTTTAATAAAATAAAGAGAAATATACATAGCATGTGATCCAGACCATACACTACCAGTGATCCTACGTGGAACTGCATGCAAGTTTGCTGGATTGATCAGCTCAGATTAAAAGCATTGCACACCTTCGCGTGTTTTTGTTGTTTTAACTAGTTATTAGTGTAGTTATATTCCTTGTCTTATTTGCTTGCCTTACTTTGTAATAATGGGCGCACATGTTGCTGCTGCATTTTGTAGTGTCATGGCTGATCAATTCGCCATGTTCATGTATTCTTTTACCTGGATTATCCCAATTCGCTAAAGGGACAGACAACTTCTTGTTCTGGGTCACTCTGGGGAGATTTAATAAAACTTGAGCACACAGAATCTGGTGCAGCTGTGCATAGTAACCAATCAGCTTCTAACTTCAGCTTGTTCAATTAGGCTTTGCCAATAAAATCTAGAAGCTGATTGGTTATTATGCACAGCTGCACCAAATTCTTTGTGCATCAGTTTTAGTAATTCTCCCCACAGTGTCCAATCAATCCCTCATCATTTCCTCTGTGTTGCATCACAAAATGTGCTAACGCAATGAATACACATCTCTTCTCATCATTGTTACCCCTGCTTGTGTCTAATTACTAAGCAGCTTTCACCTGCAGATCACCAGACTGAGAGACCAAAGGGTTATACTGTAGCATATATAGTAGCTTCTCAACAGGAAATGTTAGTTGTTAGAATACAGACAGATTTCATGCATTAAGCTGTGTAGTGCCATGCCACATGTTTGAACACAAATAGAAATTACTGACAAAGAAAGTAGAAGATTTACTCATTATAGACTGTGCATACAAAGGACACCACAAAACTATGTGATCAATGCACATTGTATGCAGGTGCCGGCGCATGGAGGGGGAGAAAAGCGACACTGCAAGTGGCCACATTGCTGTAGCCTGGAACAGGTGAGTATCTGATTAAAAGTCAGCAGCTACATTTTATGTAGCTGCTGACTTTTAAAAGGGTGGAGCTCCGCTTTAAACTTAAGAATATTTGTGTACCTAGGTCCCATAATGTACATGTATGCTGTGTATATTTACACATTATGGCATGCTTACCTTGTGAATGCCCTTCTTCACTGAAGTGATTGCCCTTGTCACCAGAGCTTTCATCCTAATATTTAGGTTACATAAGTAGGCAGTTTAAAAAAGACACAAGTCCATCGAGTTCACAAGTTGTGCCTGTTTACCTGTATCCATTTGTCTTTACAGCCTTGTAAAACACCAAGATAAATGGCAGGGGGACGGGAGCTGATGTTACACTCAGTGAGGAGAGCTCTGAGAACTGATTGGAGGGAAGGAACAATCTTGGTTTTCTGAAGCTTCCCCTGTAACATAGTTTTATTACCTGTTAATCCTGCTAGTAGATCCATTTTTTTTATCCAGTTCTTGTAATAGGACGACAACACGTTTTCTTCTAAATCAAAATCACATTTCAGAGCTATCATCTTGTAGACAGGGTAGTCTTAGATGGACATGTAGTTTTAAATGGAGTTTAGGTAAAATACAAGCAAATTGAAGCCCAACTTCAGCTAACTATTTGTAAGCAGTTGAAGCAACTTTTAAAACTGTCTTTGCTTGATGTCCTGTAGGTGTAAATGAAGACCTGTAGAATGTCTGCCATGTCAACAGTGCGAATCAGACAGTGACAATCTTTTCCCATCCTTTGACACACATAGTTTGTCTGCACCAGACAGGGCATAGCCCAAATGTTTTTTAACCAACAGTAAATCTTATAAGAGATATTTTCTGACAACCCTTGAAGAACTTAAAGGGTTACTGTAAAGAGTGTAGATAGTTTTCCATCATGGACCACTACTCTAAGTTATCTTGCAGTTTCTGTTGTATGCACAATCTAACACTAGTCTATTCAGCACCTTGACCACTCCACTAAGAATCCCCCGCTGATTAAGTTTCTCTTTGGCTGCTGAGAAGGTCTGTAAATAGTGATGCCTTTCTTTAAAATAACTTGAGGTGATGTTCTAGTTTTTTTAAATTAACTTCATAGTTTGTCTTACAAAGCCTTTTTTCATCTCCTGATGTTTTTCCAAAATAATTTTTGAGAGGAACATAATATTTACTTGAAGGGAAAGTTCACCCTTCCTGGTAGAACTCCAAAAACTGAAAAACATTATTATAAATTGTATGGAGCCCTGTTTAGAGTAAAAAAAGAATGGTAGGTAATGTTTAGCCATATCACATACCTTGTTGAATAGAAAAAGCTGTTTCACAGTCTATTGGAAAATGCTGTAATGAAATAAAATATACTGTATGTATTTACTGAATAAAGCCAGAATCCTCACCTATGTATTCATTTTTTTTATTTATTTTTTACTTTCTTTTACATAACCCAAGTTAGAAAAAGTCACTGCTCCATATAGTACATGCCAGTACTTAAATGCTGAATAGGGATTCTTTGTGATAAGTAGGCACATATAGAATGATGGATAGCTGTTTGTTGATGTCTAGTGCTATTTTAGCAACAATATCACCCAGTCTGAGGAACCTTCTATTTCTAAAATGATCTGCCTCTAACAATCTTTGTGCTCTGTTTTTCAGCACCTGCACTGTTTCTATTTTCTTCTTGCCTTTGTGATGTTCTAGTTTTTTTCTAACTCCACCTCTTTGACCCCACTTCGGATTACAAACTCATTTGTTTCTTGCTTGTTGTCTATACTCTTTTGCACTTGTTCGGTCTCTGTTTTCTTCATCTCTACTCTGCTATCTTTTTTTGCTAGAACATATGATCTGCCCTCTATGATCTCACAGGAGACCCCGGCTCTACCTCTGGCATTATGCCACTGTCTAATCTAAGCTGTAACTGAGATGTTATTACTAGTTTTCTTAGTAGGCACTAAAGTAAGCTTACAAGTAGCTTTAGCTTATCATTTATTGCACTGGCTGCCCTGCAGTTAGCAAATCTTCTCCACTACTTCTTCCCGTGACTGTTCCACAAATGTTTATCTAATGTTTAAAGTTTTTTTAGCATGACATTTTTTTACTAATAAAAAGGAAACAAAGGTTATTGGATCAAAGGAAGTATTAATTAATCATCATTGATGCTTCTGAACGTTTGTATGTACAGTATCTCACAAAAGTGAGTACACCCCTCACATTTTTGTAAATATTTTATTATATCTTTTCATGTGACAACACTGAAGAAATGACACTTTGCTACAATGTAAAGTAGTGAGTGTACAGCTTGTATAACGGTGTAAATTTGCTATCCCCTCAAAATAACTCAAAACACAGCCATTAATGTCTAAACAATTGGCAACAAAAGTGAGTACATATACCTTGTGAGGTGCTATGATTCCCTAATCAGCAGCCAGCACTACTCACTACCCTCTGTGTGAAATGACTACAAAACAACAAATAGTGCAGCGCTTCCTACCCTCCACTAACTAATCATCTGGAAAAAGTGCAAATGCATACATATGTGCAAACTATACAATGACAGTAACCAATGGTGATAAAGGTGCCCATAGTGCTAGAAAATCCATCTGATATATAATTGATCCATCAAGTATATAAAAAGAAAAAGTAAAAAATATAAAGATAGACATAAAAATTAAAGATTGACATAAAAATAAAATGCATCATTTAATTTTTATGTCTATCTTTATATTTGTTATATTTTTTACTTTTTATTTTGATATACTTGATTGCACCTTTATTAGAGTTTATCTCATTGGTTACTGTCATTACTGTCATTGTATAGTTTGCACATATGTATGCATTTGTATGCATTTGCACTTTTTCCGGATGATTAGTTAGTGGAGGGTAGGAAGCGCTGCACTATAACAAAAGTGAGTACACCCCTAAGTGAAAATGGCAAAATTGGGCCCAATTAGCCATTTTTCCTCCCCGGTGTCATGTGACTCATTATTGTTACAAGGTCTCAGGTGTGAATGGGGAGTAGGTGTATTAAATTTGGTGATATCGCTCTTACTCTCTCATACTGGTCACTGGAAGCCAACATGGCGCTCATGGCAAATAACTCTCTAAGGATCTGAAAAAAAGAATTGTTGCTCTACATAAAGATGGCCTAGGCTATAAGAAGATTGTCAAGACCCTGAAACTGAGCTGCAGCATGGTGGCCAAGACCATACAGCAGTTTAACAAGACAGGTTCCACTCAGAACAGGCCTTGCCATGGTCAAACAAAGAAGTTGAGTGCATGTGCTCAGTGTCATATCTAGAGGTTGTCTTTGGGAAATAGACGTATGAGTGCTGCCAGCATTGCTGCAGAGGTTGAAGGGGTGAAGGGTCAGCCTGTCAGTGGACCATACGCCGAACACTGCATCCAATTGGTCTCAATGGCTGTCATCATAAAAGGAAGCCTCTTTTAAAGATGATGCATGAGAAAGTCTGCAAACAGTTTGCTGAAAACAAGCAGACTAAGAACATTGATTACTTGAACCATGTCCTGTGGTCTGATGAGACCATGATAAACTTATTTGGCTCAGATGGTGTCAAGCGTGTGTGGCAGCAACCAGGTGAGGAGCACAAAGACAAGCGTGACTTGCTTAAAGTCAAGCATGGTGGTGGGAGTGTCATGGCCTGGGGCGTTATGAGTGCTTCCAGCACTGGGGAGCAACAGTTCATTGAGGGAACCATAAAAAGCCAACATGTACTGTGACATACTGAAGCAGAGCATGATCCCTCCCTTCAGAGACTGGACTGCAGGGCAATATTCCAACATGATAAGGGCCCCAACACACACCTCAAAGATGACCACTGCCTTGCTAAAGAAGCTGAGGGTAAAGGTGATGGACTGGCCAAGCATGCCTTCAGACCTAAACCCTATTAAGCATCTGTGGGGCATCCTTAAATGGAAGGTGGTGGAGCACAAGATTTCTAACATCCACCAGCTCCGTGATGTTATCATGGAGGAGTGGAAGAGGACTCCAGTGGCAACCTGTGAAGCTCCACACTCAAGAGGGTTAAGGCAGTGCTGGAAAACAATGGTGGCCAAACAAAATATTGACACTTTGGGCCCAATTTTGACATTTTCACTTAGGGATGTACTCACTTTTATTGCCAGCAGTTTAGACATTAATGGCTGTGCATTGAGTTAGTTTGAGGGGACAGCAAATTTACAAGCTGTATACTCACTACTTTACATTGTAGCAAAATGTCATTTCTTCATTGTTGTCACATGAAAAGATATATTATTATTATTATACAGGATTTATATAGCGCCAACAGTTTGCGCAGCGCTTTACAAAATGAAGGCAGACAGTACAGTTACATCACAATTTGGTACAAGAGGAATCAGAGGGCCCTGCTCGTTAGAGCTTACAATCTAAGAGGGACAATTGATACAAAAGGTAATAGCTGTGGGGGTTGAGCTGATGTAGAAAGTAAGACAGTGTATTAGATAGAAACAGGATAGGCTTCTTTAAAGAGAAAAGTTTTCAGGGATCGTCTAAAGATGGATATGTTAGGAGACAGTCGGACAGATTGGGGTAGGGAGTTCCAAAGGATGGGAGTAGCTCTGGAAAAATCCTGGAGGCGAGCATGGTAGGAGGTGACAAGGGAGCTAGAGAGCAGAAGGTCTTGGGAGGACCGAAGAGGGCGGCTTGGTTGGTATTTTGAGACTAGGTTAGAGATGTAGCTGGGGGCACAGTTGTGGGTGGCTTTATAAATTATTGTTAGTACTTTGAATTTTATTCGTTGGGTGAGTGGAAGCCAGTGAAGAGATTGGCAGAGAGGGGTGGAGGACACTGAGCGGTTGGTAAGGTAGATAAGTCTTGCAGCAGCATTCATTATGGACTGAAGGGGGGATAATGTATGCAAAGGTAATCCAATGAGGATAGAGTTGCAGTAGTTGAGGCGAGAGATAACCAGAGAGTGAATTAAAAGCTTGGTGGTGTCATTGGTTAAAAAGGGGCATATTCTAGAGCTGTTGCGGAGTCTAAGGCAGCATGATTTGGACAGGGATTGGATGTGGTCCTGAAAGGACAGTTCAGAGTCTAGGGTTATCCCTAGTACCCTGGCATGTGGGGACACACTAATAGTTGTGCCATTGATGTTAACAGAGAAGTCAGGGGAAGGGGCACATGGGGGAGGAAATATCATGAGCTCAGTTTTAGATAGATTCAGTTTGAGAAAGTGCTGTGACATCCAGGCTGATATGTCTGTTAGTAAAGCAGTGATCTGCGAGGAGACTGATGGGGTGAGCTAAAGGGTAGAGAGATAGATTTGGGTGTCATGGGCATATAAATGATAGCGGAAGCAATGGGAGGTTATCAGCTGACCCATGGAGGACGTGTAGATCGAGAATAGTAGGGATCCAAGGACAGAACTTTGGGGACCCCAACGGTAAAAGGAGTTGGAGATGAGGAAGTGGTGTTGTAAGTGGCACTGAAGGTGCGGTGAGATAGGTAAGATTCGAACCAACGGAGAGCACAGCCATGGAGACCAAGCAAATTGAGTTTTTTGAGGAGGAGGGGGTGATCAACTGTATGAAAGGCAGCAGCGTGGTCCAAGAGTAAGAGTATGGAATAATGACCGTTGGTTTTTGCTGTTAGTAAGTCGTTTGTGAGTTTTAGGAGGGCAAGTTTCTGCAGAGTGCTGTGGACGAAATGCAGACTGAAGGGGATCAAGAAGGTTATTTTCACTTTCAGATGAGGAGGTAACCCAATGTACTAAGAACTTCCCTTTTAAATGGCAACCCCATGCAATCACGTATTTAGGCATACAGCTGACGCTACGCCTCTCTGACCTGTATCGAATAGGAACCCACAAAGACAAGGGTCTCCTTTAAATTTGTCTCGGCAAATATTCGACGTTTCTTCGACGACCCTTCAAATTAACCTTCCCAAACATTCTGCATCTCGTTAGAACCTTCCCGCAAGTAGAACTCCTACCGGCGCGCCGGTTTGGTTCTCTTGCAGCCAGATAGGGTGAAGAACTCCAGTCGGTACTAACTAAACTCCTACACATCCACCAAAAAACCCTTGTCCAGTCTCTCCGCATCGCAGTCGACATACGGATTTATGCACTAACGTACCCCAACGGTAAATTTTCCCTTCAAGAATCATGTAACCCAATGGAGGAGTAGACTTTCACTTTTATTGGAAGAACTAGGGGAAGTCAGA
>BLSH010299461.1:440157-460210 GCA_018402905.1 Glandirana rugosa | reverse complement strand
TACATTTGACAACCCCAAGCTCCAAACTCTTCAAAACAAATGTCTTACCCCTGATATCTTCCACCCAGTTTGAACTAAATAGACTAAAATCCTTCTAGCTGTCATGGTCAATAAGACTGGCAGCTTACAAAATGCTTATTCTACCAAAGATCTTATACTATTTCCAATTATCATACCTAAGTCATTTTTCAAAACAATGCAATCACAACTACAAAAATTTGTATGGGCAGACAAGAAACTGAGATGCTCCCAGTCTTTCTTACATAAACAGAAAAAAGCAGGTGGAATAAGGCTCCCTATATTGAGAGACTACTACACAGCTAGCCTATTAGATCAGCCTAAATTCTGGATCCACTCTCATATGTTAAAACACTGGGCAACCGTAGAGAAAGATACGAACCTCAAATTTAATCACCCTATTCTTCAACTAGTAATGGAAACGTGGAAGCAATTCCATACCACCATGAGTAACTCAGCAAATCTGATAGAAATCCCTATCCCTCTGTCCTCTATTCAATCACACATACCAGACCTCATGACAAATGTTTGGGAACAACAAAGAATTACTTTAATCAAAGACCTTCTTCGTAATGGGGAAATTATTCCATTTAATAATTTAAGCCAGAAATATTCTATCCAATTTTCAGAACAATATACCTATATGAGAATAGCCACATTCTTAAAGGCACACCCATTAGTACCCATTAAAATCCCGCACGAGGCATGGTCCTTTTGGAATAATACATTTAAGAATTCAAAAGGGATCTCCCTATTTTACAATATGTTATGACAAAAAAACATCTTCACCAAATCTCTACCTCTCCAGAAATGGGAAGCAGATCTCTCCAAGTCCTTCACAGAGGAACAACGGAAAAAAGGCAGTAAAATACAATCATTGCTAAACGAGATCTACCACGTATTGGGAAACGGCTCAAAAAATGCTCCTGAGATGGTATTACGCTACATTCATCACTGCAAAATTCTCTCATAATAGTTCAAATGAATGCTGAAGGAAATGTGGCAAGGTGGGCATCTTGCTTCATATGCTATGGGAGTGCCCCAACCTCAGGATTGTTTGGGGATCGGTCTTCCGTCTAATTTCTAAAATCACAGGCATTATAAATTCGGGCAACACAGAGTTAGCCATCCTGAGCATGCATGAGGATCATTACCCACCAACCCTTAGGCCTACAGTGATACAAATTCTAATAGCAGCCAAACTAATGATTACTAGAAAATGGAATTCTGACTTAGTCCCAAATATAGGAGAAGTCCTTAAAAAAGTTGAAGTCTATAAATATGAACAAATTATGACGCATATAGAGGGAAACTTCCCATGCTTGTATAAACAGTGGGATCCCTGGATCCTTTTCAGGCAAAATATCTGAATAAAAATGCCTTGTAAACTTCCCAGGTATTGTACCTTCTTTCTGACAGTGAGCCGGTGACTCTAATTATACACTATTGCACACTATTGTATTCAATCAGATTAATATGTACACTTTAACTTTTGTTTTATCCCCATGCTTTAAGAATATGTAAAATATTAAAAGTACTTCATATTGTTTTACATGTTATATTCCACAGAGCTCTAGACTTTTGGATTGTTTGTTTAAAAATAATAATATTTGCATATTTTATGCTTATACGCTAATTTTGATGATAACTTTTTTGCTATGTAGTACTGTGGATTGTATGTTGAAATTGTTTCAATAAAATGAATAAAAAAAAAAAAAGAAAGAAATTAGATGTGTAATTTATGCTCCTAGAACGCCTGAAGGTACTTTAGATGAGTAGCAGAATGTATTTTGGGGTGTAATTTTTGCTATGTACATACTATGGGCTAGAAATGTCTTATAAATTGACCACTTTGTGTAAAAATAAAAGTGTTTTCATTTTCTTTCCATGTTTTTCGAAGACTTGTGGAAAAAATGAACCATTCAAAAGACCCATAATGCCTCATAGAATATATACGATGGGGTGTTTGCTTTCCAAAATGGGGTCATTTTGTGGATAATTCTGGCGCTCCAGGGCCTTCAAAAGTGTAAAAGGTTATTAGGAAATTATATGTGTAATTTATGCTCCTAGAACGCATGATGGTGCTCCCTGCATGTTGGACCTCTCTATGTGGCCAGGCTGTGTAAAGGTCTCACGCACGTGGTATCACCATACTTTTTTCTATGTACATGCTATGACTTAGAAATATCTTTTATATTTTTATAAATTGACCACTTTGTGTAAAAATAAAAGTTTTTCATTTTCTTTCCGCGTTTTTTGAAGACTTGTGGAAAAAAATTAACCATTCAAAAGACTCATAATACCTCATAGAATATATACACTGGCGTGTTTGCTTTCCAAAATGGGGTCATTTTGTGGGTAATTCAGTTGTCCTGGTGCTCCAGGGCCTTCAAAATTGTAATAGGTCATTAGGAAATTAGATGTGCAATTTATGCTCCTAGAACGCCTGACGGTGTTCCCTACGTGTTGGACCTCTCTATGTGGCCAGACTGTGAAAAAGTCTCACACATGTGGTATTGCTATACTCGGGAGGAGTAGCAGAATGTATTTTGGGGTGTAATTGGAAGTATGCATATGCTGTGTGTGAGAAAGAACTTGTTGTTATGACAATTTTGTGTAAAAAAATAATAATAATAATTTCTTAATTTTCTCAAGAATTGTGGGAAAAAAATACTTCAACAAACTCACCATGCCTCTTACTAAATACCCTGGAATGTCTACTTTTCAAAAAGGGGACATATGGGGGATATTTGTACTTCCCTGACATTTCAGGGCCTCGGGAAATGGGACGGGCCGTCAGTGCATCAGGTGTGATCAATTTGCAATAATTGGCACCATAGCTTGCCGACTCTATAATTTTCATGCAAACCAAATAATATATACTAATTTGGGTTATTTTTACCAAAGATATGTAGCAGTATAAATTTTGGCCCAAATTTATGAACAAAAATGACTTATTTGCAAAATGTTATCATAGAAACAAAAAAGGTGTTTTTTTTTTTCAAAATTTTTGCTCTTTTAGTTATGTCGCAAAAAATAAAAAAAAACAGAGGTGATTAAATACCACCAAAAGAAAGCTCTATTTGTGTGAAGAAAATTATACAAATTGTGTTTGGGTACAGTGTTGCATGACTGAGTAATTGGCATTCAAAGTGCGAGAGCACTAAAAGCTGAAAATTGGTCTGGACAGGAAGGGGGTATGTGTCCTGTATTGAAGTGGTTAAAGGAGCATGGGTAGATGGACACTGACATAGGGACATAACCAATGTGAATTACAGAAAATGTTGACCTTTTAAAATTAACATTTAAAAAAATGTCATTGTTAAACATATTGATTTTCTACAATGTGAGTACCCTGGTTTTATATGCTATGTTTTAATTAAAGAAGTGTTACAGTTTTACGCTATGTAGCCCTTGTTTTTTATGGCATGTACTCTGGGAGTATCCTGTAAGATCTGCTGCACCCGATTGAGACGGATGCTGCTGGAACCTGGAGGATTTAGGAGGATCGCCTCTTTTCACTCTACCACACTGGTCCCTGTAGAGGGCTAAATCTGCTCATGAGGTTGACCTTAGCTAGAAATAGCGGGTCTCTGCTTCTGGTAAGGGTCTCAATTACCCACATTATCACTGGAGGTGTTTGCACGGTCTTCTACGGTGGTGGATAAAAAAGGGATTTCTTTCATTGGCTATTCTCCGATTTGATTTGATGGATATGATAATTTTGACTTTTCCTTTTTAAAGCACGACTGCTTTCCTTTTCCTCACAAGACTTTTTTCACAAGTGTTTTTTTTGGACTTATTTATTTTTTCTCACTAACAAATATATTATGCTTTCTTATTTGTGTTAATCATTTCACATGTGATACATGTATATGTCAGAGTTAATTTAGCGCAACGATATTGTTTATTTACAGGCCTGGGATTCTGCATGGTGTAATTGACCAAATATGGTCACACCATAGGTGGCCATGGAGGTGACCCAGAATTCGAAATTCATTTTTACAAACAGAAGCTAGCCAGGGATCTGTCATTTTGTGGCAGTAATGTGGTGGAGTGACACTGTGGGTGGTGGGTCATTGAGGTGGTGGTGAAACATCATCTGATGACGGGTCTTTGTGATTGACGGTGGATTTACAGTAAATTGCCGGATGACATGATCGGTGCTGAATTTACATCATGAGACATTGTTTACTTTTTTTTTACAAAGGAGGTTTTCATGGTGTGAATATCTGGTATGGTTTGGGGAGTGGGGAGGGTGACTGCATGCTCACTGCCTTTGCTTTCCTAGGCACTCAGGCTGCATGTCTAGATAATGGTGTGGTATGAATTTTAGGAGGAACCACACACCTTTGGCTCCTTTTTTGAATGTGTTCTGTCCCTTAAAAACAAAAACAAGGTGTGTTACCCCGCTTCAAGATTCAGACCTCACGATCTACTCAAACTTGTAGTAGAATACAATATGAACTGCCAACACTAAGCTACAAAATGTTAAGATTATAATAACTTTTTTTCTTTCATTTCTGTTCCCTTTTAGCATATGGTTAATGTGAACGTGTGAGATTTAAAGGTGCCCCCAAAGTCACAGTATGTACATTTTACTCGTTTGGAGGACATTGGTACAGAAGAGGAGTAGAAGAACAAAAGTGCCTTTTTTTTAAACATCAGTAATCTGAAAACAGCCATCATTTGCAAATAGTATACTGCCTTGGTCTTCGTATTTGAGTTCACTAATAGTTTTTGAGAATGATTGATTTAGTTCAGTGCAATAACGTTTGGCAATTTTTGCCCCACATGTATGCGGATTGCCAGTCCAGGTGCTGATATTGCTTTTCTTCATGTTGTGCCCTTCGGTCTGAGATTAGGAGGCTAACTCAACCAGTGAGTTTTGTTTAGCCACCCTGCAAACAGTCAACTCTTCTAAATTCAGGAGAGTAATAAAATAAAGAAGAGTAAGGGCTGAAGACCATAAAAATGTTGCATTTGATGTGCCCTGATTTAGTGTTGTTTTTAAATAAGATAGCAATACAGAAGTGCGAGTGTAGCTATTTATGAGAATGGTGCCCCTGAACATAGAATAGGGGTTTCAACAAAAAAAAAATTGCTTTGCAAAAATAAACTTTGTATTTGATGCTGCTCAATACCTCATTCTGTAAAAGATGAAGTCATATATGTATATATTCAGGCCTTTTTTCTCTGAAAATAGATGCAGGAACTCAACCACGACCTCCAAACCGCATCACTTTTTACAATTTG
Source organism: Glandirana rugosa (assembly GCA_018402905.1). Classification (NCBI taxonomy): domain Eukaryota; kingdom Metazoa; phylum Chordata; class Amphibia; order Anura; family Ranidae; genus Glandirana; species Glandirana rugosa. The sequence continues at coordinate 454,936 of BLSH010299461.1, read as the reverse complement.
GCACTTTGCTGCTCTAACTGGTAAGAGGAGCATTCAATTGGTGTCAAGATATAGATAAAGAGGTACTATGATATCTATATCTTGACACCAATTGAATGCTCCCCTTTTTCCCTGCTCGTCGTGTAGGGGGTATGATGTGCAATGGTGCCAGCAATGTTGTATGATTCATATGTGATCACTATCACTTGTTTTTACTATGTGCCCAGAATAAAATTTGTATATTATTTTTTAACAAAACTTCATTGTTACTGTGTATATATACTTGGTGTCGTGACAGTCCAAACCACATTCCTTAGTAAGGGTACTGAATGGGGATACTTACCCTGACTTCTAGCCTCATGACATATTATGGACGAGACACCTTTTATCCACTTAATGATTAGATGGTCCCTAGAGGTACTATGTTGATGCCTCTTAACAAATACCTTGGGGTGTCTACTTTCCAAAAATTGGGTAATTTGGGGGTTTTGTGCTATCTTGACATTTCAGGGTCTCCGAAACTGTGGTAGGTAGAAAGGAAGTGAAATCACCATTTTACGCGCTTAGAAATTCAGAAGATGATGATTGGTTTTCCCAGTTCTGTATGTGGCTAGGCTCCCAAAAAGTCCCACACATGTGGTATTCCCATACTCAGGAGAAATAGCAGAATGTATTTTGGAGTGTAATTCCACATATACCCGTGACATGTTCAAGCAATATATAATTTAGTGACAACTGTGTGCAAAAAAAAAAAAATATCAATTTTCCCAAAACTTGTGACAAAATGTAAAATATTCCATGGACTCAACATGCCTCTCAGCAAATAGCTTGCAATGTCTACTTTCCAAAAAGGGGTTATTTGGGGGGTTTTGAACTGTCCTGGCATTTTATGCACAACATCACCCACTCTTCTAGCCACTTGAACCACCAAGTCCTTTCTGACACTTTTTGTTTACATGAAAAAAATGTTTTTTTTGCTAGAAAATTACTTTGAACCCCCAAACAGTATACATATTTTTAAAGTAGAGGCCCTACAGATTAAAATGGTGGGTGTTGCCATTTTTTTTTCACAAAGTATTTGTGCAGCGATTTTTCAAACGCAATTTTTTGGAAAATAAAATACTTTTTTGAATTTTAATGCACAAAAATACACTGTATTGCCCAAATTTTTGGTAAAATATAAAAGATGATTTTATGCTGAGTACATAGATACCAAATACGACATGCTTTAAAATTGCGCACACCCTTGCAGCGGCGACAAACTATCCTTTAAAAGCCTTTACAGGTTAGCACTTTAGATTTACAAGGTCTACTGCTAGAATTAATGCCCTCGATCTGATGTTCATGGTGATACCTCACATGCATGGTGCAATTGCTGTTTACATACGCCACAAGACTGACGCTTGCGTTCACCTTTGCACGCATGCAAGGGGGGACAGGGTGCATTTTTTTTGTAATTATTAATTATGCTTTTGTATTTTATTTTATTGTTACACTGTCCCTTTCATTTTTTTTTTTATCAATTTTATTGTTATCACGGGGAATTTAAATATCCCCTATGATAGCAATATATAGTGACAGGTACTCTTTTTTTTGAAAAAAATGGGGTCTATTAGACTCTATATCTTTCCTCATCCCTTAACTCATCTGACCACACCAAGATAGTCTTCAACTGACTGCATTCTCATTTTCCCCGGTGGGACAGGAGAGCCTGAGAAAACCATGGAAGATGGTGGGGGGGGCGTTCCCTCCCACTGCTTGTAAAAACATGAAACCACAAAAGAGCCCATAGGGGGACACTCCGGCCATAAAAAGTAATGTTTATTGTGTATAATTAAAAATGCAAGACAAAATTACCACCAGATATGCAAAAGTTATTAAAAATGACAACGTTGTCAAAATGAAACAGGGGCAGACTAAGCCGGCTTCATACACCCATTCATCACCACACATAAACTGCACCCACCTGCACTGACAAAACTGAGATAATATATGAGAATGGTATACAAAATCCACTGGATAGGGGATATTGGCAAAGCCTTGGGTCCGTGGAGATGGGTGCAGGGGATTTTCCCACTGAGCTGGATGAAAATCAAAAGTACCCAATGATTCTGGTGGCTGGCAAAGGTTCATATGAATAAGGGTTTATCCATATGCAGTCAAAATGCCCCCGATCAAAAGATGACACAAGGAGACCCGTGACCTGATGTATCACCCACAGTGATAGCTCCATACAAGTGGTAAGCCCAGACGTCCTGGTAAACAATTAACCATGAGGTCCCACCCGTCTTCACCGGATCTACCGGCCTCGGTGCATTAGGGGTGGTCTCCGCTGCAACCCAGGGTCAGGCTGAGGAGAGCTGGGCAGTGTATTCAATCCGTACTGGGGAGCGGTAGAGTGGTGGGAGTGGCTGCATAGGTCACATGAGAGTCAGGTCCCAGCTCACATGGGGGAGGTGGGGGTGGTCAGCTAGAACATCCCTGATGAGCGGAATGATGCGAACGCTGTCACGTTTCGTCCACCTATCGAGGACTTCCTCAAAGCTTTGCCACTCCCACCGCTCCACAGTACGGACCAGCGGGCTTGAATACACTGCCCAGCTCTCCTCAGCCTGACCCTGGGTTGCAGTGGAGACCACCCCTAATGCACCGAGGCCGGTAGATCCGGTGAAGACGGGTGGGCCAGTGTTTGTCTTCTTGGTGGCTTCGGGGCACTACTTGAAATGCACTTATGGGACTTGCCATGTCACCAAGTGTTACTGCAGTGCTTGTTTGTCTATGACCAGGACGTACTAGGCCACTGGTGCTTGCCAGTTCACCAGAAGGATGAGCGGCACTAGCACTGGCTCTCTGCTCTATACAAGAGCCCTGAGGTTGTTGCACCTCAACAACAGAAGAACGGGGTTGGGTATGCCTGACCTTAGCAGGGCCCACTACTCCCTTGTCAGAGCTATCTGTCAGGGTGCTGCTGCTCTCTACGGGTTTGTATAGTGAGCCTGAATCTGACAGTGGAGCTTCCCCATCGCTCTCATCTGTCATGCTCAGCAACGTGTTGGCCTCTTCACTATTGTACGTCTGTTTGGACATTTTGACCTCTAAATTTATAGGTACACTAGTGTGACTCACAGGTAAAAGAGCACCTGATTGTCAGAGTCTGCTTAAATCGCTACCAAAAAATTAACTGTTAGCATTCTCAGGGATCAGGCGTGAACTCTGCGAAAGCTGCAGTTATGTGTGTTGTGTTTTGTAAGTGGCAGTGATCTATTGATACTGCACTTAGCTTGGCTGGGTGGAGGGTCTAAACACAGGTGCTAGCAGGTATCTGGGCTGATCCCGCTAACGATGCATTTTTGGGAACATTGGGAACATTTTCTGGGAATGCTAATATAGTTCTGATCAGATCAAAGATATTGATCTGTTCAGATACTATACTAGTAATGGAGCTACCTAGTGTGTGTGTGCGTGTTAGAGTCCCTGCACTAATCTGACCCTGCCTGGCATTTACGCTGACCCTAACTGATGCTAAAATCTAACTGATGTCACCCACCAGGTGATCATGGGGTTAAACCTTTATTAGGTAATATGTGGTGGGTACCCTGACGCTATGAAAATAGCTAACTAGCGTCACCTGTGACACTAATATGGTGACCACTGGTGACATGGGAGTGAAAGGGTTAACTGGGTGTGATCAAGGAATTAAAACCTTTATTAGGGGGTTAATAGGGGGTACCCTAAACCTACCTGGTCCTACCACTAACTGCCACTAACTGTCATAAGTGACACCAATACAGTGATCAGTGAAAAATCTGAACAGAGTTGGTGACACTTACCTGGGTCTACCACTAACTACCCTAACACTTTTTAGTGTCACAAGTGACACCAGTACAGTGATCAGTAAAAAATCTGAAAACTGCACTAAGTGACACAGTGACAGGGAGTGCAGGGGTTAACTGGGGGGGGGGGGCGATCAGGGGGCGATCGGGGGCAATCGGGGGGGGGTGAATTGTGTGCCTACATGTACTGGTGTTAGTGTAGTGCTTCGTGTACTTATTGTGACCTTCTCTCCTCGCTCGCTGGAACCGAAAAGGGCTCCACGAGGGGAGATTGCATCACTTCCTCTGCCTGTGTTTACATTTCACAGGCAGAGGAGGCATTTCATTTGCCAGAACCAATCAGCTGGTCTAGACCAGAAATAATTGGCCTGGACCAATAGATTGATTGGTTCTGTAACAAATCGGCGCAAGCGCTGCAAGCTAAGGCGATTCACACAGGAGTGCCGACCTGACGCCATATAATGAAGGCAGCTGCTCGGTAAGTGGTTAAATGTATTCTCCATAAAGACTCATCTTGAAAAAATTTTCATGTGCATGGGAATCTTAGTAAACATGTTTAGCCTCTATTTGTATTCCTTTAACAATTCCAAGAATGTTATGAATCACCTTTCTCCAAACTTTTGATTTTTTATTTGTTAAGCTTATCAACTGTATGCAAGTTCATACAGTATAACATTTTACATAATGCTGAGAATTGTCGGGGGGTTGTCACAGAAACTGACACTAGAACAGGAACAAACTTTATTGCACTGCCCCTTCTGGGAAACATTCACTGTTTTTTCTCTGTCTAGACAATGAATTTCATTGCTATTGCTATTGTACTGTGTAGACTGTTTTATATTATGTTGTAGTTGAGGAAGCCTGCATTGTCAAGCAAAACATTCAGAAAATGTATATTTTTCCTATGCTGAGGTTGTCGTTATTCGTTTTGGACATTAAGTTTGGCCCATTCACTATCGTCTCTTCACTTTTAGAAGAAGAGGAAAATGATCATCTTAAATCGAGTATAGTCAGAGCTCTATTGGTTTTATTTTGACAGCTACAGAAAATGCATTATGTGTGGTTTGGTGTTCAGTAACAAGAAAAGCACGTTTCAAAGGCTAGAAAAATCAGCATGCCTAAATTATTGGTTTGAACACTTGAAAATTGTGGGTGGGAGTATAGCGCTTTTTTTTAGACACCATTAAAGCATGTCTCACTTGGCCAGTTTTAAAGCTCATTAATGAGAAAGTGCATTTGAGAAGCATTAGTTAAATTTGCCCTGTGCTTTTGCAGTGCTTTAAACTTCAAAGAGCATAGTGCGAGCTTTGTATTCTCCTGAAAGCATTTTAACAGTACTACACTCTAACCTTGACAAGTACATAGACACAGCAACTCACTCAGACAAAACCTTATATATAGAATACCCTCTTGAAAGCAACGTTCTTTAAAAGAACAAGAAAAAGAGAAATATAACAGCTGAAAAATAGTATAGTAGAGCCTGAATAAAGAATGCAACATAAAAATGATAGACCTAAGTATTTTACAAAACAATGCCATAGTTCTAAGAAAATAAATCACGCTGCCTATATACAGTAACTTTATAAGTGGCCTTATGTCAGCTTTATTATTGAACATGATTCTTCTTTTATATTTAGAGATGAGTGAGCCTATTGATACATCTAATACATCCTAGATGTATTGAAGATAATCTGTATTTTTAAGTTAGTGTAGCCAGGAGCTGGGTATTTACATTTCCTGCAATCACAATTATAAGGCAGCTGCTTCCCTCTAGTGTTCCAGCTTGGCTGACCTGTGACCCTTGTAATTGAAAAGGAGCAAGGCAGCTTGGCTGTATTGGGTGAAACTACCAGCGGGCTGACGGAGGACAAGAGATTTCTGGGAGGAGAAGAGATTTCTGGGAGAGACTATAAAAATCTAGGTTTGGGCCTGGCGCGCTCTCTCGGGATCAGTGTGGAGCTGCGTGCAGGGAATCTGTTGATGGATGCTGCAGTAGTTGCTGCCTATTTCTACAGATTTATCGATCAGATATCTGGAGGGTCACTGGCCAATAGCTTGATTACCCTGTCCCGTGGCAACCTGCAGGTAATTCCTGTTCCATCCACCCTGCAGGGGTGTCACATCCCTGTGAGCCGTGGTGCGGTGCGGTGCGGTGGAGGCCAGAAACCACCCCTTGAGCCATATACTGGAGAGATCATCATCATCATCATATTCACCAAAAACATCCTCATCATCATCTACATCCTCTGTTTCAGTGTGGTGAGCGTGTGAAAGCCCAGTTTAACAGACACTGTGTATAGACAGCATTGTTTCTCTACATTTCTTATTATCTTTGATTCAAAGATCTGCCTGCACACTGAGTTTGGACACTGTACACAGACATCTATGCTATCCATTAGTCTGCTGCTTCTTGTAGTTCCAGAGTTAACATTTCTAAGTCAGTGATCACTGTGAAGTTTCTACAGTTTATTTGCTATAAGAGTGCTGTCCTTTGATCATACATCATCCTCTTGGATTAGCCATTTGTCCCATCAACCAATACTCCTTGCATATAATTAAAATAACAGAAAGCTAGCTGAAAACCTTTTGGATTCTCAGATAGTAACACTGGACTACTTCTACTTCTCTCCCCACTTTAGGAGTACATTACTGTGCTGAAATTACCAAAGCTGTATTTCACCAAAGAACTCTCTATAAGAGCAGGTTGAATAGTGCTATAGTTACTGTTTGCTGGTGTTGGACTTGTTTGTCTATTACTGTACTGTTCTTATGTGAGTGAGCAGTAGAGAGGTGTCTAACACTCACATAAGTCATTCCTCTGCTCTCATGTGTCCAAGTTAAATGGGCAACATATGCATTTGTTGGTTCCAAGAAGATTAACATGATAATAACACTGGACTACTTCTACTTCTCTCTCCACTTTAGGAGTACATTACTGTGCTGAAATTACCAAAGCTGTATTTCACCAAAGAACTCTCTATAAGAGCAGGTTGAATAGTGCTATAGTTACTGTTTGCTGGAGTTGTACTTGTTTATCTATTACTGTACTGTTCTTATGTAAGTGAGCAGTAGAGAGGTGTCTAACACTCACATAAGTCATTCCTCTGCTCTCATGTGTCCCACTTACATGGGCAACATATGCATTTGTTGGGTCCAAGAAGATTAACATGCACTAAGTGATATTTTTGAGCCAAAGTGGTGATAGTTATTTTTTTGCCAATAATACTCTGTGTAAGTAATGCCGCCCACTGGGGTTAAAAGTCAAGTTTATTCTTTGATTCTTTCTTTGATCCAACTTTTGAGTAAACATTACTGATTCAACTTACTTTTGTGTATCTCATTACTGTTGTCTTATTTGAAGGGAAACCAGAAAAATATTTGAACCCAGTGCTTTAGAAATGGCAGAGGACCCACAGGGTCAGGGAAACCAGAATTAATGATTTCTTGGCCATTTTTCAGAGAATATGAATGATAGCACAAAAACATTTCTTTCACTTATGGTTAGTGTTTGACTGGAGCCATGTATTTTCAATCAACTGTGTTTACTCTTTTTAAATCATAATGGCAACAGAAACTACCCAAATGACCCTGATCAAAAGTTTACATACCCTGCGACTGTCACATACCTAGTGGTGGAGTCTGATGTGCAGGAAACAACCTCTCTTACTATCCTGACTCGCGAACCCCTGGAAGAGGGGACAGGAAGTTCGTGAGTGCGGGATGGCATGAGGGCTTGGTAAGATGGTAGGTGCTGGTGTGAAGAGTCCTGCTGTAGATATGGTGCAGATCACTGTAGGCAGCTGGATGACACCGGCATTGGGGACGGGGGCCCATGCAGGAGACAGAAGGACAGTCAGAAGCAGGCCGGGTTGGCAACAAGCAGGCAAGTGGTACCGTAGGAGCAGGCAAAGAGTAGTTAGGCTCACAAGTCGGGTTGCCAGGAAGTGGGCAGCAAGTTACAGAGGAGCAGGCAGAGATTAGTTGGGGTCACAAGCTAGGAAACAGGTAAGTCGTGGACAAGCCGGGTCACAAGAACTAGGATAACAGGTAACAGATAGCTCAGGAACACTGGATACGCTGTAGATCGAACAGCACTTGTTGCAAGGTGCTGCCCATTTAAATAAGCCATTTGGCGCCAGTACCGGTGCATATATGTGCGTGCACCTGCCGCTCGTGCACCGGTACGCGCACCTGCTGCTAGCACACGTGATCCCGCACGTGCCTGCGCACAGGAACTGGCATACTGCTGGAACCTTCAGACTGCATTCTTTGACATTGCCCCCCCCCCCCCCAGGGGGCAGCCTCCGGATGCCCAGACGGGTCATCAAAACTGGATGGCTTCTCCAGAATGCTCTTACAAGGTCTTCTGCATGCAAGTTATCTTCAGGTTCCCAAGAGTTTTCCTCCGGCCCGTACCCTTTCCACTTGATCAAATATTGGCCTGCCGTGGCTTCAGTCTCTTAGCTGTTCTAAAATATTCTAAAGGCAATGGGGTGGAGAAGTGCCTTGGTACCTTGCCTTTGGGAAAGCACTGCCCCAACCGCTGTTTCCGAAGTGTCCACCTCAAGGACATATGGAAGAGCCGGATCCGGGTGTTTCAGGATCGGTGCAGATGTGAACACCTTCTTGAGGGACTCAAAGGCTGCCTGTGCTTCGGGAGACCAGTGAAATCGGTTGTTCTGTTTGGTCAACTGTGCGATGGGTGACACAATGGCAGAAAATCCCTTAATACATTTCCAATAAAAGTTAGCGAATCCGATGAAACACTGGACTTCTTTCTTGTCGGTCGGCACCAGCTACTCCAGAATGACCAAGATCTTTTGAGGGTCCATCTCAATGCCAGTGTCCGAGATAATCAACCCCAGGAATCGGATTTTCCAGTGCTTGAACACACATTTTTCAGGCTTGGCATAAAGTCTATGCTGCCTGAGTCGGGTTAGAACATTCTTGACATGCTGGCGGTGTTCTTCCAAGGTTGGGGAGAAGATCAGAATGTCATAAGGTACACAATAACAAATAGGTCTAAGTAATCTCAAAAAATTTAATTTACAAAATGCTGAAATGTGGCAGGGGCATTGCAGAGCCCCAAGATATTTGAAATGTCCGAATCTGGTGCGAAAAGCGATCTTCCATTCATTACCCTCCCGGATTTGGACCAAATTATAAACTCCACGAAGATCCAGCTTAGTGAAGATAGTGGCTGTACCCAGCCTCTGGAACAATTCAGGCACCAGCGGGAGCGTGTAACTTTTTTTTTATCGTGATGTTATTTAGCTCCCCATAATCTATGCAGGGTCGGAGGGAGTGATCCTTCTTTTCTACAAAGAAAATGCCCACTTCTGCAGGTGACGTGGATGGCCAGATGAACCCCTTTTTTAAGTTCTTAGGATAAGTCTTAAGAGCGCTTAATTCCAGTCCCGTTAGAGGGAAGATTCTTCCAAAAGGGACTTCAGCTCCCAGGAGGAGCTCAATGGGGCAGTCATAGTGCCTATGGCATGGGTAGGGATCTGCGGCTCTCCAGCTGTTGTAGAACTACATTTTCCATCATGCTTCTGGGAGTAATTGTATCTATCAGCCTTGCAATGCCTCATGGGAAATGTAGTTCTACAACAGCTGGAGAGCCGCAGGTTCCCTACCCCTGGCCTATGGGGAGGAAATATCCAGAGATACTTCCCCTTTTGTTGAAAACGTCCAGGAAAGCATGGGGAACAGATTGGCGAGCATTGGTTTCAGGATCAGAGTCCAGACATAACAAGGTGGAGGTTGCATTCGGCACTTCTGACAGACAGTGTTGGAGATAATAAGGGGACTGAAATTGCATTCTTCCCGTAGTCCAGTCAATACTGGGGTTGTGCGCCCGTAACCATGGCAGACCAAGAATTATAGGGAACAGAGGTGATGCAATTGCATCCAAGCGGAGAAGTTCTTGGTGGCCGTCAGCCACGGTGGCCGGCAATGGAACAGTTTCATGGGTCACCAGGATGGATTTTAGGGCTGTTCTGTCACCAAGATGTACTATCATGCCTTGTGCCTTGGGTTGCAGTGGAATCTGATGCTTAGAGGCAAATAATGAGTCTACGAAGCAGCTGCATGCTCCGGAGTCCACAATGGCAGGAACTGTAATACTTCCTCCAGGGAGCTGCAGAGAAAGAGACAACGCTATGTGAGACAGGTTGCGTTGCAGGGTTGGCACTGCATCAGTTACAACCATGAGACACTTGCGGAGCTTTGTCGGGCAGGATCACACATAATACCCGGGGTCGCCACATGACAGGCAAAAGTTGCTACCCCACCGACGTTGTCGCTCTTCGGCAATGAGCGGAGGATGAGGCAACATCCGGGCTGGCCGGAATTCCCCTTCAGGTTTCTCAGCCCTACAGGGGGCCCCCACTCAAGCCAGTTCCTCCTTCAGAGGTTCAGAAAGTCCTAATCTTAACTGGTAACGGAGGGCAGCCTCATTCCAGCCTATATCAGACCCCAGCACCTGAACTCGGAAACGTAGTCTTCTGCGGGCCTACGTCTCTGCTGCAGGGCGTGTGGAGCCGCTTCTGTGGTAGCAGTCTGGTGTGGGTCCGCATAGAGTAGGGACATGGCCTGAAAGAATGAGGTTAGATTGTTCAAAGATGCTGCCTTCTGTTCCAGGAGGCGATGTGCCCAGGATTGCGGTTCTCCTAACAACAGGGAGATCATGAAGCCCACTTTGGTCACAATGTGCAGGGTTGGAGGGTGAAATGAAGTTCACACGCACTACGGAAGATCCGAGACTTGCTGCGGTCCCCAGAGAACCTCTCAGGTGTGGAGACCTCAGGGGCAGGGAACATCACAACTGCAGGTGTTGGTGACGTGGGCAATGGAAGTTCCAGGACACGTTCCTCCAAATGATTATAACCCTCTTGTAGGGTCTTGATGGCCTGTGTGAGGCCAGTGAGATGCTGACAGAGTTCATCTGTCGGTGAGGGTCCCTGCACAGACTCGGACATGGCTGGACAAGCCAGGTCACAGAAACTAGGACAACAGGTAACAGATAGCTCAGGAACACAGGATACGCTGTAGACCGGACAGCATTTGTTGCAAGCTCCTCCCCTTTTAAATAGGCCGTTTGGCGCCAGTGCCGGCGCACACACCTGCTGTGGTCACGGGCACTCCCGTGTGTGCCTGCGCACAGGAACTGGTATACTGCTGGAACCTTCAGACTGCATTCTCTGACAGTGATTTTGCCAGATAACATGCACACAAGTTGACACAAAGGGATTTGAATGGCTATTAGAGGTAACCATCCTCACTTGTGATCTATTTGTTTGTAAGTAGTGTGTGTGTATAAAAGGTCAATGAGTTTCTGGACTCCTGACAGACCCTTTCATCTTTCATCCAGTGCTGCACTGATGTTTCTGGATTCTGAGTCAAGGGGAAAGCAAAATAATTGTCAAAGAATCTGTGGGAAAAGGTAGTTGAACTGTATAAAACAGGAAAGGGATATAAAAAGATATCCAAGTAATTGAGAATGCCAATCAGCAGTGTTCAAACTCTAATCTAAGGGGAAAATGACGGGTTTTGTTGAAACCAAACCACGGTCAGGTAGACCATCTAAAATTTCAGCCCAACTGCCAGGAAAATTGTTTGGGATGCAAAAAAAACTCCACAAATAACTTCAGGTGAAATACAGGACTCTCTGAAAACATGTGGTGTGCCTGTTTCAAGATGCACAATATGCAGGCACATCTGACAACGTCTGATGATGAAACGTGTAAACGGGAGCTTGGTACGCAATTACATCACTTCCGGTTTAGCGCAATATCGATCTGTGGAAATAGACAGTTTTTTTCCCCTGCACTTATGAAGTGTGTTTTTTAAGCTATTTTTAAACATTATTGATTGACTTTAATAAAACTAATTACCAAATTTACGCTATGAGTGTCAATCTTTTTCCATCCATCCATATGGGGACACATTTGGTGATTTAATATGTCGCTGAGGAGGCTCATCCATTGGACACCAGGATCAAAGACAGACCTGCTTATATGTGATTTATCCCTGCAGGGGTATCTCTATCTAGTGAGTGTGGAACCGAGAGGGGAGTACAAGTCACTTTGAATAATCAGAACATAAGACGTTTTAAGTTCATTATCATTTTTTATTTATTTATTTTTCTGATATCATATGGACTATTTATTTTGACAATAATGTTGGATATAATGGAGTTATGAATTGCTGAACAGGTTTACAACTGTTGCACATATGAGCACTTTGCACTTTCTAGAGAAATAGTTTTTCTATAAATTATCATTTATGCACATTAGTAATTAAGAGGAATTTAGTGTTTTATAATACGGCAGCACCACTTACCCCTCTATATACTTATAATACTACCACTACTCCACCTAGTGGAGGTTCCAGGGTAGGCAGTAGCCTTATAATACCTACCTTTATTACCTAAGCGCGGAACTTATACAAATTTATTATCCCAGATGGGACAGTGGCTCGATCCAGATCCAGACCGCCGTCTGCCATTTAGTGATGCCTGTTCTAGGGCTTACCAGCTCAATTTTATGAAACAAAAAGCAAAGTCCTCAAGATTTACCACACAAGTTTCACACAGAATTTAAAACAAACCAGCCTCCTGGCTATATAGCAGCTCACCTCAGGCTACACAGGTCTCAGCTTTGTCAGAATGCCTCTCACTCAGGCTAGAAAAGACACTCGGGAGGTGTCTTGGTTGCACACAATACTCCCTTGCAGCACCGCCACCAGGGCCGTCTCTACCACTAGGCGAAGTAGGCGACCGCATAGGGCGCACTGCTGCCTAGGGGCGCCTGGCCACTGTTGATCTATCACTGGCTGCTCTGCATTGATTCATGTAAAAACTGACACTGTCTGACTGAGATAATGAGATTGTATTATTACATGCCATTTGCAAATGTATATAGAAATAGTGACTGATCTGCCAAATACCCCCCCCTCCGCCCTCTCCCCCCATGAGGCTGTATTTGATGGGCACAGGTGAAGCTGTATTTGATGGGCACAGATGAAGCTGTATTTGATGGGCACAGGTGAGGCTGTATTTGATGGGCACAGGTGAAGCTGTATTTGATGGGCAAAGGTGAGGCTGTATTGATTGGCGCTGGTGAAGCTGTATTTGATGGGCACAGGTGAGGCTGCATTGATGTGCGCTGGTAAAGCTGTATTTGATGGGCACAGGTGAGGCTGTATTGATTGGCGCTGGTGAAGCTGTATTTGATGGGCACAGATGAGGCTGTATTGATTGGCGCTGGTGAAGCTGTATTTGATGATCAGGCTGGGCAGGGAAAAGGGGGTGGAGTCAGGGGTGGAGCCAAGGGGGCGGCAAAATGAGGTTTCGTCTAGGGTGTCAAAAATCCTTGCACCAGCCCTGACCGCCACAGTGACCCACAAATGTCAGATGTCTGGCTGGACAAGGCACCTGTCTGCCTGTGTGCCTGTGTGAACAGGGCACCTGTCTGCCACACTGTACCGACCTAGATATGCAGACACACTGCCCCTGCAGCCATTTGTCTCCTGGGCAAAGGAACCTTCTGTCCCCAGGTGGAGCACACCTGTCTCCTTGCTGGAGCCCTGATCTATGACCAAGCCTATCATTATACGGGCTATGACCTGGGCACACAATATGCTGGTATTACATAAGACCTGGATACTGGGTTGCAGATTTCTTCCCTCCCAAAGCACTTTGAAATCTCCAAACTCCAGAGCCAAATCTGGGATTACCAATATTCTGGATTCCCATGCAGGAGTCCTACTTTTACATAGTGACAGGGCATTGCACTGTCACAATATATACCATATATTTATAATTTATTCAGAAGAAACCAGCTTACAACCTAGTTTCAACAGTTTCAGATGCCTTCAGACACATCATCAGGTAAGGCAACTATACAATGAACACAATGGCATGTGGTATATATACCCAAAAACCAAAAATCGGTGGCACATGTATCCATTGACTATTTGTAATGATCAGTACAAAAACAATGAAGTACTGTTCATGATTTTTTTTTTTTTGCACATCTTTTGGTCCAAGCACTTGAGGAAGCATATCTGAGGGGAAAAAAAACAACACATACACAGAGCAATGGTAATTACACTGGAATAGTTGTTATGATAAGGAAAGGAGTGCACCATAAAAGAAGATGGTGGAGTAAAAGTCACAGAGGTGAGAATGGTCATAAATCTGTCAGATAGTGATTTACAAAATTAAGATCCACATTTAGTCCATTATCTTGTGTATCAAATAGAACTGTCATTCATATTTCAAAAGCTTCCTTTTCTAAGTATTTTAAAGTTCCCTTTAACCACTTGACAACTGGGCACTTAAACCCCCTTAACAACCAGACCAATTTTCAGCTTTCAGCGCTCTCACACTTTGAATGACAATTACTCAGTCATGCAACATTGTACCCATATGAAATTTGCGTCCTTTTTTTCACACAAATAGAGCTTTCTTTTGGTGGTATTTAATCATCTCTGGGTTTTTTATCTTTTGTGCTATAATTAAAAAAAGACCGAAAATGTTGTTAAAAAAATGAATTTTTCTTCGTTTCTGTTATAAAATTTTGCAAATTAGTAATTTTTCTTCATAAATTTTGGCCAAAATTTATACTGCTACCTATCTTTGGTAAAAAAAATACTTCTTTTTAATGATTAAACGTTTTAAAATATTGTCTTTGCTTCTTTTTAAGTAAAAAAATTGTTGTAAAAGCCAGAAAAAAATTAATATCGTGTTTTCTATTTTTTGGGTCTCTACTAATTTATGGTGGTTTTCTTTCGAGATAAACACACTTTTTTTCCTGCGTTTAAAGTATACCCATGTTACAACGTACTGACTCATTAACAGTAAGTTTCACACTCTCGCGACTTTCGACTTTTAACCAGACCAACAATTCCCCCAAATTCACGGGTCAACAGTTCACCAATTTCCCTTGAAATTTTATGAATCT
>BLSH010299461.1:389061-426304 GCA_018402905.1 Glandirana rugosa | reverse complement strand
TTACCTGACATACGATACACTCTCTCTTTCTTGGTACGACAAACTAAGTCTATACAGTTGGTTTATGAACCCCTCCGTTAATCCTGACATTATCTACCTTTATTAGAGATAGATCGCGATATCTCTTTCATAAACTAAGAAGTATATACACAGAGTTATTAATATTTTCGCAAAAGTGTTGACGGTGGAATTGGTGAACGGCTGACGGTTGGCGTCCAACTGCCGCTGTTCCACCAAGCAATAGCGTTTAGCGGCAGTATGCTGCCGCCGACGCTATTGCGCGTGCGCGCTCACAGTGCGCGTTATCGCAGCCGCCGTCGTATGACGGCGATTTGCGATAACGAACCACCTTGTCGCCGTCAACCTGCGGTTGGCAGTCGGCAAGTGGTTAAGGTGGCAGTTGTGAAAACGCTTTTATAATTATTGAGACACATATATGAAGAATCAAATACTTTCTCTATAGCGCTAGATAGAGATTATTTCCATCTATTACAGTCCTAATTGCCTCCCCAAGTATTTGGTTGACATATCTGAATCAAACAGCATGGTTCTTTCTCTCTCACATAGCATACAGTCCATTCTTTCTGCAACACGTTTTGTTCTGGGTTGTATGGTACAGTAGTTTGAAATATTATGCCATGCTTTCTGAAAATCACCTGTGTGTTATCACATGTATATTCAATTCTGTTGTCTGTGCGCAATACACTCAGCATTTTGCCACACTTGTTGCTTACTTGAGCCAAATACTGTTAAAGTTTCTCTAGTACTTCACTTTTGTTGTGTAACAGATGTAGGGGCAGATCTACTAAAATTGGTGCATACAGTATATGGTGCAGCTGTGCATAATAACCAATCAGTTTATAACTTCAGCTTGTTCAATTAAGCTTTGACAGTAAAACCTGGAAGCTGATCAGCTTATATTCAGAGCTGTGCCAAATTCTGTGTGCACCAGTTTTAGTAAATCTCCCCTATAGTGTAGTACACCTGGAGTAATGATCTATAAAAGTGAGGAAATACCTATTTTTTCCTGGAGTCAATTTTTCCATTAAACCACAAAGATCTGAGTAATTTAAGCCTAGAGGTTTCTTAGCTCTGCTGTTACTCTGCTTTGGAAAGGCTTTTCTTATCATTTTTCCATTTATATGCCTAGTGCATTTCATTGTTTGATCACATGTACTAATTTTTATTCCACTTGCATAGTCATTCTTCTTCTGTGCCCAAGGAGTCTGTGCCATGTGTGAATACAGTTTGAATGTTTTTCTCCTTGGCAGTATTAACCACCTCATTGCAGTTCAGCTGATACAGTTCAACTGTATTTTAGCCTTTGCAAGTAAGATATTCCCTTTTGTGATGGCACAACAGTCATCTTGAATATTGCCTTGTTTTGTGAGCTTTTTCACTGACAAACGATTAGTTTCAAGAGCAGAGACATATAGAACAATTTTCACAGGTAACGTTTTGTGACACTCTTTGTAATAGGTAAGTAAAGAAAACCATCTCCTATTCCTTTTGATTCCATTATTTGTTTGCCCATTTTTGCTATTGGTCCCACCAGATCAGCATGCATGCATCATGCACACTTAAACCGGGTCTGCGCGGCTCATGCCTTTGCAAGCAAAGCCTGTATGAATCCTGATGACACCTGAGACGTTGTCACATTCATTAAACATGTGGTCAATACACTCTAAAGATATTGGTAGATAAAGATATGAGTAGATGTGGATGAATATAAATGTATTATTCCTGTTGGTTCAAGCAGCCAGGGATAAAGATGACAACACCTAACAGGCTGTCATATTCATTAAACATGTGTTCAATACACTCTAAAGGAGTTGTTTCCATTCACCCTGTAAAGGGACAGGATCCAGGAAATTGGCACATGTCTCTTACCAAGCCTGAATACAATTTTGGTCCTTGTGTTCACCTGCTAAATGCATTGTGCATTGTCTATCAGGGAGCACCTCTGCTGGTCTCTGGGGTGGCTTATGAAGTGTAAATCAGTCTCAGTGGGGAAGCAGTGCAATATCATGGCTGGTGGCTGCCGCTGACACGTGCCTTATTACTACTGAGATACTGAGCTTCTTTTTGCATGCGGCACTGCACTGCTGCTTAATAGTCATTGAACAAGCTCAGTGTTTTTGCCTTTCTTCTGCTTCTGCAGGGAAACAAATGCCAACCCCTAGTGAAGACCGGTGCCACCAGAGAAGGCAGGGGACAGTGCTCATCCCAGTCAAACAATCCTCTTCCAAAGGGGAAGATGCAGATGAACATGACTGTATGAATCCTGTTTGTTCAAGCAGTCAGTAATGAAGATGACAAGAACCAACAGGTTGTCACATTTCAATAAGAACATAGTCAAGACACTCTAAAGGAGTTATTTCCACTTAACCTGTGCAACAGACAGTTTTCTTTCCAGAAGCAGTCAACTAATCTCAGAGCCTTCCCAGGCTAATCATCCCTCTTCAGACTCTTCTAAAGAAGATACAGATGAGCATGACAGTATGGATCCTGCTTTATTTAATCAGCGATTAGGATGATGATGAACAAGTTGTTACAATTCATCAAGCATGTTGTCAATACACTCTAAAGGAGTTGTTTGAACTCACCTTGTGCAAGGGTCATCTATTCTGGCAATGTCCAATTTTCCTAAACTGGTCTCAGAGCTTTCTCATGCCAACCAACCCTCTTCAGACTCTTCCAAAAATGAAGATGTGAAGGAGGATGACCTTTATCCAGTTTTTGATCCTTCCTTTGTAAGACTGGTGAAATGCCTTAGGATAGAAGGAAAGCAGTGGAAGTATTTCAAGCGCCTCTAAAAACAGCTTTACAATTTCCCTATGGTGACTGAATTAGAAGCTCATTCCAGAAGAATGGAGCAAAACGCATGTTTTTACAGCAGGATGTCAAAGTTATGCCTTTGTAAAGAAAAAGGTGTCCAGCGTTGGGAGTCACTCCCATCCAGGTGTAGAAATCTAGCCACAAGACCGGGCTGGTGGAGAGAGTTAAATGTATAAGTTAGGTCCTGTAGGTGGGAGTATGGGCGGAGCATACACAGCTGACATGGAGCTCAACAGGAAAGTAAAATTGATTATTTAATATTCTATTTTTCATTTTTTCATATATTAACTTTCCATTGTTTGCATACCTGGGGGCCTAGCAGCTATGTGTCTTTTGCCTACATACTTTTTGCTAAAAAGTGTCCCTCTTTTTCATCTTAGAATTGTGGGCGGTATGCAAATATGATAGTCAGCTTAAAATATCAATGTTAATGTTTATGGTCAATCATTTAACAAAATCTTAGAAATGACTAGGGATGGACTGGATGTTCAAGTCAAACGTAAGTTCAACTCAAACATTCACTGTTCGTTTGTTCACAGAACATATGGGGCGTCCGCGGCAAATTCGAGCGATGCGGAACGCCCCATAATGGACTGCGAGATTGCACTACATTGACAGCTGCTGATTGGCCAAAGCATGCACCTGACCTGCATGCTTTGGCCAATCACAGCGCGATGTTCTCTGAGAGTTATGATTTGCCAAAGGCAGGGGCTAAGCCCACGCCCCACACTATATAAGGCTGCTGCTTACATATATTGAATGGAGATTAGGCAGGTAGTGTAGTGTAGTGTACAGTCAGGCAGTGTAGTATATATAAAACAGTTCAGAGTATATGGTGCAGTCAGTCACTGTAATATATATATATATATATATATATATATATATAACAGTTCACAGTATATAGTGCAGTCAGGCAGTGAAGTATATATATATATATATATATATATATATATAATGATGTTTGTAATCCGGCGCAACTATGCACAAGGCCCTTGCCCAATATGGATAGGGAATGGAGAATGTACTTAATAATGAATGGCTGTCTCAGCTGCTCTGTGATGACTCCTGGGGAAGTGTTAAGAAAGTGCCAACTGTTGCACATAAGCGCTTGAGACAGCTATAGAATCATGAACAAGGTGTAGAACTCAAAGATAATAGCAAGTGGTTTATTCTAAAAAAGACATAACACCTTGAATAAAAACCATAGGCATGAGCATATATAAGCATGTATTTAGAATATAAAAAATAAAAATATAAAAAAAAAAAAATGAGTCAATGTAAATTGATCACTCTAAAAACGAGCTGATCGCTTGATTGTGTTGAAGGCAAAAATTTGGGAAACAATTGTGATGAGGGACTAGTGGGGTCTACACATGAATGGCCCAAAATGAAAGGCTGGGAAATGGACTTGCATGTGTGTATGGTGACCACGAATCAAGGAAACTGTTAGGAAGCACCTTGCTGGAATGGCACAGCTGTGAGGTTACAACCAGAAAACAGGGAGTGTTACCCATTGGTACATGGTAATTGCTGGCCGAGGAACATCGCTGTCGGGTAGGCTGAGAGAGCGAGGAAGGAGGCCGAGGGTGTCGCGCCTCACCCCTCCTGGGGGAGGATATGGACTGCCGACCTGTGGATAGAGGGCGCTGGTATGCTGTGCGATGGTGTGCTGATCCGTTTGTTCCTGGCTGAGCAGTGGGCGCCCGTGCGGCTGAGCAGCTAGTGTGGCTGTGCAGCTGGTGCAGCTGGGGCGGCTGGAGCCGGCTAGTCTCGTGGCGTGAGGTGCGCACCTACTGACGGGAACCTCATCTTTAGAACAGGCTTGGGTTGGCTGTGAAGAGGCTGGGGTTGGCTGTGAAGTGGTCCGCCCGACCTGTCTGAGCCTGGGAAAGTCGCAGGGGGGAGAAAATCCCACACTTCCGGACCAAAAAGCAGTTAGACAGGATCCTTCTCATACTCCAATGAGTCCCAATTACAGTCATTTTACAATATCTTTCTTTGTAGCAGGATGTTAGTCCTCCGCTTAAAATTTTGCACAATACAGGGAAAAGATTCATGCCCATATCAATTCCATTTCCACACACTCCTTAATTAATTATTTTTATTTTGAATTGCATCACACAAACAGCCAGACACCATTTATGTTTATTTGTACTTTTATTGTAACACTGTAGTCACTGAATTGCAGGACGTCTATGCTCAAGTTGGCATTTTTATTTTTATTTTTATTATTATTCTCATTCTCACTACAAAGGGTTAAGACCCATGTTCAATTTAACTTCAACTCCCTATATAAACTCTCAGCTCCTTCCTGTCACATGACTTGACAAAGTGTGAATGCACGAAACATGTCGTCATTGTGACAGGAGCTTTGATTTTCTCCCCCTTCTCCCCCCTGCGACTTCCCCAGGCTCAGACAGGTCGGGCGGACCACTTCACAGCCAACCCCAGCCTCTTCACAGCCAACCCAAGCCTGTTCTACAGATGAGGTTCCCGTCAGTAGGCGCGCACCTCACGCAACGAGACCAGCTGGCTGCAGCTGCCCCAGCCGCACAGCCACACTAGCCGCACAGCCGCACGGACGCCCACCGCTCAGCCAGGAACGCAGGATCACCCCACCGTCGCACGGCATACCAGCGCCCTCTATCCACAGGTTGGCAGTCCATATCCTCCCCCAGGAGGGGTAAGGTGCGACACCCTCGGCCTCCTTCCTCACTCTCTCAGCCTACCCGACAGTGATGTTCCTCAGCCAGCAATTACCATGTACCAATGGGTAAGACTCCCTGCTTTCTGGTTGTAACCTCACAGCTGTGCCATTCCAGCAAGGTGCTTCCTAACAGTTTCCTTGACTCTCGGTCACCATACACACATGCAAGTCCATTTCCCAGCCTTTCATTTTGGGCCATTCATGTGTAGACCCCACAAGTCCCTCATCACAATTGTTTCCCAAATTTTTGCCTTCAACACAATCAAGCGTTCAGCTGCGTTTTTATAGTGATCAATTTACATTGACTAATTTTATTTTTTTTTTATATTTTTTATATTCTAAATACATGCTTATATATGCTCATGCCTATGGTTTTTATTCAAGGTGTTATGTCTTTTTTAGAATAAACCACTTGCTACACCTTGTTCATGATTCTATAGCTGTCTCAAGCGCTTATGTGCAACAGTTGGCACTTAGTATATATATAAAACAGTTCAGAGTATATAGTGCAGTCAGTCAGTGTAGTATATAATATATATATCTATATATATAAACAGTTCAGAGTATATAGTGCAGTTTGTATAGTATATATATAAAATAGTTCAGAGTATATAGTGCAGTCTGTATAATATATATATATAAAACAATTCAGAGTATATAGTCCAGTCTGTATAGTATATATATTACAGTTCAGAGTACATAGTGCAGTCCATATAATGTATATTTATCAATTCAGAGTATATAGTGCAGTCTGTATAGTACATACAGATCAGTTCAGAGTATATAGTGCAGTCCGTATAGTATATATATTGCAGTTCAGAGTATATAGTGCAGTCCGCATAGTATATACAGTATCTCACAAAAGTGAGTACACCCCTCACATTTTTATAAATATTTTATTATAACTTTTCATGAGAAAACACTGAAGAAATGACACTTAGCTACAAAGTAAAGTAGTGAGTGTACAGGAAAGGGGTGGGGGGTCAGCCAGTCAGTGCTCAGACCATACGCCGCACACTGCATCAAATTTGTCTGCATGGCTGTTGTCCAAGAAGGAAGCCTCTTCTAAAGATGAGATTAAGGACATGGATTACTGGAACCATGTCCTGTGGTCTGATGAGACCAAGATAAATGTATTAGATTCAGATGGTGTCAAGCGTAAGTGGCAGCAACCAGGTGAGGTGGTGGGAGTGTCATTGTCTGGGGCTGCATGAGTGTTGCAGTGGGGAACTACAGTTCATTGAGGGAACAGATGCTTAATAGGGTTTAGGTCTGGAGACAAGACACATTTGACTTTGTACTCCTCATCTGGTTGCCGCCACACACGCTTGACACCATCTGAACCAAATAAGTTTATCTTGGTCTCATCAGACCACAGGACATGGTTCCAGTAATTTATGTCCTTAGTCTGCTTGTCTTCAGCAAACTGTTTGCAGCTTTCTTGTGCATGATCTTTAGAAGAGGCTTCCTTCTGATGCAGTGTGCGGCGTATAGTCTTAGCACTGACAGGCTGACCCCCCCCACCCTTTCAACCTCTGCAGCAATGCTGGTAGCACTCATACGTCTATTTCCCAAAGACAACCTCTGGATTGACACTAAGCACGTTGCCTTCTTTGGTCAGCCATGGTGAGGCCTGTTCTGAGTGGAACCTGTCCTGTTAAACCACTGCATGGTCTTCACCAATGTGCTGCAGCTCGGTTTCAGGGTCTTGGTAATGTTCTTATAGCCCAGGCCATCTTTATGTAGAGCAATAATTCTTTTTTCAGATCCTCAAAGAGTTCTTTGCCATGAGATGCCATGTTGAACTTCCAGTAACCAGTATAAGAAAGTGAGAGCAATAGCACCAAATTTAACACACCTGCTCCCCATTCACACCTGAGACCTTGTAAAACTAACGAGTCACATGACACCGGGGAGGGAAAATGGCTAATTGGGCCCAATTTGGGCATTTTCACTTTGGGGTGTACTCACTTTTGTTGCCAGCAGTTTAGACATTAATGGCTGTGTGTTGAGTTATTTTGAGGGGACATAACATTTACACTGTTATAAAAGCTGTACACTCACTACTTTACATTGTAGCAAAGTGTAATTTCTTCAGTGTTGTCACATGAAAAGGTATGATAAAATATTTGCACAAAATGTGAGGGGGTGTAGTCACTTTAGTGAGATACTGTATATCAGTTCAGAGTATATAGTGCAGTCCATATAGGATATAAATTTCAGTTCAGGATATATAGTGCAGTCCATATAGTATATAAATTGCAGTTCAGAGTATATAGTGCAGTCCGTATAGTATATATATTGCAGTTCAGAGTATATAGTGCAGTCCGTATAGTATAAATATATCAATTCAGAGAATTGGGGCCCCCAGATCCCACCTTCCCCATGTGAATGGATATTGGGTACATTGTACCCCTACCCATTCACCAAAAAAGTGTCACAAAGTAAAAACCAGAATAGACAGTTTCTGACAATTCCTTTATTAAAAAATAAAAATAAAAAAGTGTCCCACAGTGTACATCCACCGTCAATCACGCCGCCCGACGGACCCGAAAAATAAGAAAAAATAAAAAGGGCATCCACCTCTCTCAGAGGCTACCCGCCGAATGGCTGTCTTTGGTTTGATGGCTATTATATAGGCAAGGGTGGGGCCACCCAGTGACGTAACCAGGTGACCCTGCCCTCTCTGACATCACATGATGTCACATGACATCATAAGGGGGCGGGGTCACATGGTGACGTACCTGGTGGCCCCACCCTTGCCTATATAAGAGCTGTCAAACCGAAGACAGCCCATTCAGTGAGTAGCCTCTGAAAGAGGTGGATGTGCTTTTCACATTTTTTTTCGATCCATCTGGACACTTTTTTATTTTTTAATAAAGGAATTGTCCTTTACTTTTTTTTTTCTTTTACTTTTTTGATACTTTTTTGGTGAATGGGTAGGGGTACAATCTACCTGATACCCATTCATCTGGGGGCTTCCAGATTCCAATAAGCCCCCCACCCAAAGACCCCGACAACCACAGCCCAGGGTTGTCGGGAAGAAGCCCTTGTCTCCATCAACAGGAGACAAAGTGCTTTTGGGTGGGGGGCGCAGAGCCCACCCTGCCCCAAAAGCACCCAGCCCCCCATGTTGAGGGCATGTGGCCTGGTACGGTTCAGGAGGGGGTTGCTCTCTCACTGGGGAACCAGCAATACATTACAGCTGCCAGTATTTGTAAATTACAATTTTCTTTTAGAAATGTCATTTTGCTGTTGCACAGTTCTACACATCGCACAGATATGCCACTTTACAGGCAGACTAAGGGGACTCCCCAGGCACAATGTTTAAAGGAATATTTCATTTTTATTTTTTCACTTTAAGCATTATTAAAATCACTGCTCCTGAAAAAACGATTATTTTAAAAACTTTTTTTTGCATTGATACATGTCCCCTAAGGCAGTACCCAGGTCCCCATACACTTTTTATGGCAATAAATTGCATATAAGCCTTTAAAATGAGCACTTTTGATTTTTCATGTTCGTGTCCTATAGACTTTAATAGGGT
This sequence comes from Glandirana rugosa, assembly GCA_018402905.1. Lineage (NCBI taxonomy): Eukaryota > Metazoa > Chordata > Amphibia > Anura > Ranidae > Glandirana > Glandirana rugosa. Next base: position 417,212 of record BLSH010299461.1, on the reverse strand, counting down.
CCACATGTGTGAACCAGGGGGTGTTCGGCCCATCCCTAGAAATTACCACCTTTTTCCCCCCAGTTCAATTAACCCCTTCAGATCTACGCTATAGCCGAAATACGGCTAAATCTGAATCTCCGGGACGTCCAGCCCTTGTGCGCGCTCCTGGCGCGCACCCGCCGCACGCTGCGTGGGTGTGCCTGCAGGTTGGGCAGACTCGATGTCCACCCGAGACCCGCGATCCCCTATCAGAGCTGCAGAACGGGGATCCGCCGATGTAAACACGATGGTTCTCCGTTCTGTGACAGGGGACATACCAGATCTACTGATCCCTGTCACTGGAATCAGTTAGATCTGTTATGTCCCGGCCAGCCCTGCCCCCACACAGTTAGAAAACACCCAGGGAACACATTTAACCCCTTCACTGCCCCCTGCAGGTTAACCCCTTCACTGCCAATGACATTTATAGAGTAATCAGTGGACATTTAAATTTCTGATCGCTGTATAAATGTCATTGGTCCCAAAAAAGTGTCAAAAATGTCCGACATGTCCGCCCCAATATCGCAGTCCCGATAAAAATCGCAGATCGCCGCCATTACTAGTAAAAAATAAATAAATAATAAAAATGCCATAAATCAATTCCCATAGTTTGTAGATGCGATAACTTTTGCGCAAACCAATCAATATACGCAGATTGCGATTTTTTTTACCAAAAATATGTAGAAGAATATATATCGGCCAAAACTGATGAATAATTTTTTTTTTATCATTATTACTTTTTTGGATTTGTATTATAGGAAAAAGTAAAAAAATATTGTTCTTTTTTCAAAATCGTCGCTCTTTGTTTGCTTATAGCGGCGATCAGAAATGACGCAGAGGTGGTCAAATACCACCAAAAGGAAGCTCTATTTGTGGGAAAAAAATTATATAAATTTTGTCTGGGTACAACGTCGCACGACCGTGCAATTCTCATTCAAAATGCGACAGCGCTGAAAGCCAAAAATTGGTCTGAGCAGGAGGGGGGTTTGAGTGCTCAGTAAGCAAGAGGTTAAAGTGCATGTAAAACCAATAAAAAGTTTTTATTGCTGCCTCTGTCTCCGCTATTAGATTCACCCTCTCTTTTTGTTTTTGTAACCATTGTCACTGGGACGATTTTTGGGGGAAGATCCAAAATGTTACAGTTGTCATCAGAACCAGAGCAGTTGTGCGTTCAGTCACCCTACACATTATGCCTTATGTTCATAAAAAAAAAAATTGTAGCATATTCAGGTGATTTGGGCCCATAGACTTCAATGTACAGTACAGTACAGTACAGTGATACGCACATTTTTGCACACGAAAAACTCTTCTTGCTTAGAACTGCTTTCCTCCTCTTGCCCAGTGTAGGAAATAAATGACTAAAGACTTGATATATGTAAAAAAAAATGCTTGTGAAACACATGTAAAATACCTATAAAATGCTTCAAAATCACTGCTCATGTATGAATGTACAGTAAGGGGAATACTCTCAGTTTTAGGAACATTATTTCATTTATTGTTTTATTCCTAGGAAAAGTGATGGGAAATATGTACAATGGTTGAGGGATAGCAACAAATGACAGAGATTTTAACACTTTCCTACTCCTTTTTTTTTAAATAAAATAACAGACATGATTTTTGGGCTAGCATTAAGAACATTTGCCAACCGGCCCACGCACATTTACTAATGCCCTGCATGAATCGCTGTATATTTTCAGTGGTTCGCGCAGCCGCAGTTGCGGGGGGGGGGGGAAGGCGCCCTACCGGCGGCGCACTCTCTTGCCTGCCGCATGCTGCATGAGTGTGCCCGCAGGTCAGACGGTCTCGATGTCCACCAGCGACCTGCGATCGCCTAATACAGAGGCAGAACGGGGAACCACCAATGTAAACACGGCGGTTCCCGGTTCTGTCTGAGGACATGACAGAGATCTACTGTTCCCTGTATTCGGGAACTGTGAGATCTGTTATGCCCCTGTCAGCCCAGCTCCCACACAGTTAGAATACGAGGGGAAACATTTAACCCCTTGATCACCTCCTACAGGTTAACCCATTCCCTGCCAGTGACATTTATACAGTAATCAGTGGCTATTTTTAGCTCTGATTGCTGTGTAAATGTCAGTGGTCCCAAAAAAGTGTCAAAAGTGTCCGATCTGCAATATCACAGTCCTGATAAAAATCGCAGAACGCACCATTACCAGTAAAAAAATAAAATAAATAAAAATGCCATAAATCTATTCCCATAGTTTGTAGATGCGATAACTTTTGCGCAAACCAATCAACAAGCGCTTATTGCGATTTTATTTACCAAAAATATGTAGAAGAATACATATTGGCCTAAACTGATGAATACATTTTGTTTTTTTTATAATTTTTTTTTTATATCTATTGTAGCAAAAAGTAAAAAAAAAAATAGTTTTCTTTTCAAAATTGTCGCTTTTTGTTTGTTTATAGCGCAAAAAATAAAAAACGCAGAGGTGATCAAATGCCACCAAAAGAAAGCTCTATTTGTGGGGAAAAAAAGACGCCAATTTTGTTTGGGTACAGCGCCACAAGACCGCGCAATAGTCAGTTAAAACAACGCAGTGCCGTATCGCAAAAAGTGCTCTGGTCATTAAGGGGTAAATCCTTCCAGGGCTGAAGTGGTTAAACATGTATTCCTATATTATTAGACAACATTGACAATGAATGGTTGCAAATGATGTAATTATTGCCATAGTGAACAATGCTACTAATAGAGTATGAGTCCCAGAAGAATAAGTGGTCTTTATTATTGTAGCCGTTACATTTGGCAAATACATACATACAGTATTAAATTAATGTATATACCGTTTTGGACGCTCTATAATATTGCTTTGGAAAAAAATAGTATTTTGTATTAGTAGAATTGCCTTCAATATGGAGACTATAAAGGCAACAGTCCTTTTAAAGTGTTAATAAACCCACATCTGTAAAATCAGTCTGCATATGCAGTATAACATGCTTGTTATACTCACTGTGGAACTTAAGGGGTTAATCCTCAGCATTGTTTAAAAAAGGCTGTTTTATCCTCAATGCATAGATTCTTCCCTCCTGCACTGTCAATCTAAGCAAGATCATATAATACACAGCAAGGTGGTAAAGGTGCACGTGCTCAGTTTTGTCTCTTATGCTGGAGAGTACATTTTCTGTTTCAGTTGAACTGTTTAGGTTACATGATATTAACATCACACATGTAAGCATGTATAGAGGCTGTAGTCGAAATCTCCTATTTAAACACACAGCTATGGACAAACTGTGCAGGTTATGAGGAAATTGTGGTATACAGATCATCCAAAAAGGTATATAGTGGCAGTATTTTAATGTAAAAAGAAGATGTATATGCTGTGGGCACTGTGGGGGGTCATATGAACTATTTTCATATTACTGGGTTTAGTAAAACTTTAATGGTTTTGCTCTAGGGCTCCATTACAAATACCCAGCCCTGCAAATTAGCTTTTCTAAGGCGAAAAACTGCATTACTGGCAAAGAAATTAAGAATATTACTGTGTTTTCTCTATTAATTATAAATGAATGCGTGTTACTGCATCCTATTAAAAAAAAAATACAATATGATGTAACCTTTAGTTTATGATCTATACCTTTACGAAAGATTGGTCCTGTTTACAGCAACATGGTCTGGTTACACCCTGCTTTGCTGTGAACACGCTATTCACTGCTAGATGGAATTCTTTGTAAAAGGAGAACATGCTGTGTGTTGGGTTAATGTATTCAAAGCAGTGCTTGATGTACTTGATGTGCACGTTTTGGGTTATATTGTAGGAAACAGAGAATATGTGTTCTTAAAGGTAACCCTCCTTATTAGCAATTACTTAGAGTCTGTTTCAGCCCACAAAAGTCCTGTGCACATATTGACCTTCTGCAATTCAAAACCTGCATAGGCCTTGCTTGCTTCCCTTTTCCCCAATGTGATCGGGCCTAGGCTCAAGGATGGGCCATTCAAACATGTTCCCCCATACTCAGACTTATTCAATTTTTCGGGGGAACAAAGTGGAAAATTGCAGTAGTGAGACAGTGAGGTCAGTGGACTTTCTATGCATTAGGTAGTTGAATTCCTACTACTCAAATACTCAAAACTCTTACAGGTACCAAAGACTCTCATAAGATATTCTAGCTGTATGATGTTTGCTTAATTAAAACATATGTAATCTCTTACAATTCAACCCAACTATTACCATCCTTATACATTCTTTCAAGCTTCTTTATTAAGCAATGGTAAAAAAAAAGTCTACTGAGTAACTTTATCTCTCAGCTTTGAGAGCTAAATTTGGAGACAAATGCTAATGCTCATCTTATTCTGCCTGCCTTTACAAATCACAATAGTCTACAAGACGCTGTATGTTGACAGGAAACTTTGAAGTAAGAATCAGAACTGCACACAGTGGCGTGACTAGTGTTGTCATTCCTGATCTGGAAGGGGCAGATGCTGGTGTTTATAATTTTTCACAATGTTACAAAACTGAGTACATAGAGCAATTCACATATGCCTCAGTTTATAGTTATGCTACTGTAAAGTCCTGCAATTTGTTTCGATTCCAAAGGGTGATAAATTTCAGACTAACTTTGTCATGTCCATTGATGACTTTTGCGCTTTTTTCTTCTCAGGGCCAAATGTATCACATTGACATAAAGGCCATGGCTTAGGGCACCTGTCAGAAATGGGTTCACCTGCTGGTGCCACTGCGGCTCCCAGACCTATAGGTTGTAGTTCCAGTGTCCACCAGCGGGTGTCTCTCAGCAGCCAATAATTTCTATCAATTAGTCATCATCACCTGACGCTGACTACTGGGAGCATATTTAGTCCCTCCTCTGCTACTTCATTTTGCCTTGGTGTTTTGCTGTCTGTCCCTAATCTGTGTACCTCCTGACCTCTACCCTGTTCCTGTTCCTGATCCTTCACCCACCAGCTTGTACTTGCTCCCATGTACCCTTTCCTTGTCCTAGTTTGTTCCCTGCTCCTTCTGCCTGATCTATCGTGCATGACCTTGGCTCTAAAACTGACCACTTCTTTAGTCTTACCCTGCCATCTGTATATCGTTAGCTTGGTTATCTGGCTTAGTTTATTGTGATCACTCTCACCCATTAGTCTTCACTGGTTTAGGTTCTTGGGGGTTTTGATAATCTTGGTGTATGTGTGTTATATTGTTGTTTTACTGGCATTTTCCTTTAATAGACCACATTATTTTATATCATATTTGTGCCTGGTAGTGGCGGCTGGTTAGGATGGGGGGGCATCAGGCCCCGCCCTTCCTTTTGACCCCTCCCATTTTTCATAAGCCCCGCACCTTATACTTTCCACCCTTTATGTCAGGAGTATACAGCCCAGCATTACCAGATAGTGGTATACAGCATCACCAGTTAGGAGTATACAGAGCACCAGATAGCAGTATACAGAGTCACCATATAGCAGTATACAGAGCCACCAGATAGCAGTATACAGAGTCACCATATAGCAGTATACAGAGCCCCAGATAGCAGTACACAGAGCCCCAGATAGGGTATACAGAGCCCCAGATAGGGTATACAGTCACCATATAGGGGTATACAAAGCCCCAGATAGGAAATACAGTCACCAGATAGGGTATACAGTCACCAGATAGGGGTATACAGTCACCAGGCGGTTCATGCTCCATGCAGAGTATTGCACATATTACATGTCATAGGCAGCTCCATGCAGAATATTGCACATAGTACATGTCATAGAAAGCTCCATGCAGAGTATTGCACATAGTACATATCATAGGCATCTCCATGCAGAGTATTGCACATACTAGTACATGTCATAGGAAGCTCCATGCAGAGTATTGCACATACTAGTACATGTAATAGGCAGCTCAATGCAGAGTATTGCACATAGTATATATCATAGAAAGCTCCATGCAGAGTATTGCACATAGCGTATATCATAGGAAGCTCCATGCAGAGTATTGCACATACTAGTACATGTCATAGGCAGCTCAATGCAGAGTATTGCACATAGTATATGTCATAGGAAGCTCCATGCAGAGCATTGCACATAGTATATATCATAGGAAGCTCCATGCAGAGTATTGCACATAGTATATACCATAGGAAGCTCAATGCAGAGTATTGCAGATAGTATATATCATAGGCAGCTCAATGCAGAGTATTGCACATATTATATATCATAGGCAGCTCAATGCAAAGTATTGCACATAGTATATATCATAGGAAATTCAGAGTATTGCACATACAGGGTCCAAGATAGTGTAATACAGTCACCAGATAGGGGTTCGCGGCGCCCACCCCCCCCCGAAGTCGGGACTAGTCCCGCACTTACCCCATCTAATAGACAGGAAGGCAGGAGTGTGAAGAGTTCGGCATGTGGCCAGCGGCTGAGACAGCGCTTGTGGGTAAGCGTGCCGAAACCTGCAGCCTGGAGCCTTCTCTCTCCAGTCTCCATGGCCGGAAGTGACGCTGAGGCTCCTCTGAGATCAATCACCGCCGTCTATTGGATGGCGGTGATTGATTAACAGTACCAGGAGCCAATAGGTGGCTTGAAGCGCAGAGCAAAGCGCATCAAGGCAGGATTAAACCCTGCCATTGAAGCGTGACGCCTGCAATCATGTGATTGCAACGCAGTCATGCTTCCCATAGTGCAATTTTCCGGCACCCGAACACAGTGCACTATGTTAATTTAAACAAACTTTTTTTTTTTAAAGGGGACTTTTTTTTTTTTAAGGGGACTTTCACAGGGATGTGACAGGTATTATATTTTAATCTACATTTACTCCTTTCAAAACAAGGTCAAATGAACACAGAACATTTATTTGAAAAGCTCTGGAATACATGTATCTTATTCCAAGCTGTTGTATGTAGTAATGATAATTGCACTGTATGGCCTATGAGTTTAGGCCACTTAGCTTAGAAGGGCCAATGTTGGGGCATTTCTAGATAAGATGCTAGATGGTAGGAAAATTTAGTTTTGGTTGGGTGGTAATCAGCTCAGCTTGATTTGTATAGTTTTGTATTTCATTTCTCCCTAAGCTCAGTGGGGTTGTGATTTCTCACTGTTGCCAGTAGGTGTCTCTGGTACCACTGGCTATAATAGGAAACCTAGCATTGATCAAAGTATCCCATGCCCTTTACCCCTTCCTAGTTGCAAGTTTCTTCAGCATTAAAAGGGTTATAGAGGTTAATTTTTTTTTAATAACAAGCATGTTATACTTACCTCCTCTGTGCAAGGGTTTTGCACAGAGCGGCCCCTATCCTCTTCTTCTGGGGTCCCCCAGTGGTGGTCCTGGCTCCTCTTCTTCTTGAGTACCCCCACGGAGAGCCGCTTTCCATGGGGGCACTCGTGCAGGCGCGTTCCCAAGTCCTCGGCCCCATCCCCAGCTCCCCCGTCACTGGATTTGATTGACTATCAATCTATCCAATGAGGACCCCAGACAGAGGCTGGAGCTGCTGTGCTCATCCCTGTCGCTAGAACGATCAGGCTCAGGTAAGTAAAAGGGGGGCTCTGGGGGGCTGCTGCACCACAGAAGGTTTTCCACCTTAATGCATAGAATGCATTAAGTTTAAAAACCTAGAGGGTTTACAACCCCTTTTAAGACTCAAAAGACAGCATTTAGGCTGGTAGGTTACTGGATCAATGCATATGGAACCGTTGCTGTGTTTGTGCTGGCAGCTTCTGCATGAAAAACCTTGTTCATCATCATCATTTATGTTGCTGCTGCCAAGAACTGCATTCAATCATCATCATTCAGTAGCCCTTACAAGGGTACCCCTACATTTGTTATGTGCCGGCCCCCTCACTATAAAAAGATGGGTTTCCAGAAGCCATTTCATAGTGTGTCAGGATTGTTTAGTGGGCACTAAAAGTATGTGAAGGGAAACATTAGCAGGTCTGATAAATTAGATGTAAACCCTTTTTGAATGTTATGTACAGTAAGTAGCAAAATGTTGTATATCTTAGGGAACTGAGGGTGAAGGGAGGGAAGGATTTTTGCTTTCTTCCTTTGTGACGTCTTAATTATGCTGATGTTCTGATGCCTCCTTATACAACTTCTGCCTTCCTTATATGAGGTATATAGCATACATCATTGGATTGCCTAATGCTCCTTCCACATATCTTTCCTTATGGATGGGAATGATCAAGGAAAGATCAAGTGAGAGCTGCAGAACAGGAAGAAAGTAAGACAGGTAATGTTTCAGCTCTTTTTGGAACTGAGGGGGTCAATCAATTTTTCAGCTGCTGGTATGGAAGCAGCTGAGGTGCCAAGTCCCATGTGGGGATTTACAGTAGTTTTTTTCTTCTACTCCAGCAAAAAACTTAGCATGGGAAGGTTGTTACAGGAGACAGAGAGATGGGTGTTGGTGAGCACTGCTTTGAGTTTCAAGGCTTCACTCTTGGGAAAGCCAGGCAGTCTATAGCCTTAGGATTGTATACTTAAGTTTTGCTGCTTCCTACCTCTGGTCATTGAAGAAAGGCACAGGAAAAGACCAATGAGGACTAAAGGGGATGTTATTCTGGGACAGCACAGGCCAGAAACCAGAGGAAGGGGGATGATCTTGACCATGTATCATTCAGGGTCACATACACTCTCCATAGTAACGTAGAAGGAGGAGGTGGAGAAGAATGAAGTAAAGAAAGAAGGAGGAGAGGTTTAGAGGGAGAAGGAAGTGGAGGAGAGACAAGGGAGGTAGAAGGGAAGCATAGAAGGAGGAGAATTTGGAGATGGAGGAGGGAAAGGAGGAGAAAAAGGTTGAAGAGGAAAAGGAGGAGTAGAGCGAGGAGGTGGAGGTGAAGGTGGAGAAGGAGGAGGAGGAAGAGGTCCCATCGGCAATGATTTGCTCAGGACCGGCTACCTCCATGTGGCCTCACTTCTACTTCTCCTTTTAATCTTGCCTGTAATTTTTTTATGGTCTTGATATGGGATGGGCAGCCTATCGCATAGAATTCCAAACTGCTGCCTGCCCTTCCCCAAAGTCATAATATTTCCTTCCTTTAATTTCTGTTGACTGCCCTTCTTCTAGTGTTATGGATATACAGGTAGCCTATGGTTTTAGGTTTTCCCCCTGAAAAAATACTGTGGCACATTTAAAGTGATGAGCATCAATATAAGACCGGAGGGTGAGCAGAAGCTGGTAACGGTAGCAGGTATCATTTGTTCTTCAGGGGATTTTCATGACAATTAAATGTTTAGTCTGTCTTACAATGACTGGTGCTCAGCTGTTGGATCTGCACTTCTCCTGCACCACTTGACTTATATTATATATAAGTAGAGGCTGCCCAGCCAAACAGGATAAAATCTGGTCTGCATGGTTGGATCCTTTTTGATAGTCCCTCATGTCCCTTCCACTTTTACTTCCTCATCCCATTCTCCCTCTGCCTACCCAGTGATGGTATACACTAGTACTTTATTGTTTCATGCTGGTTTGTCTCTGGATTGTGATCTTTATATACTGTTTATTGTATTTATGTATGACACCTGAACTACTGTACTACTTTTGAGATCTTATGGTAAATTGTACTTTAAAACCTTTAGTAAAAAAAATTCCTACTCTTAAAAAATGCTTTGTCTGTAGTGTCAGCAGGGGTTTTGTAGTTATTGGTAATCCAAGACTGTTTTATTTTAATGAAAGTGAGTCAAACGACAATGTCACAGGACAGGTAAAATCTCTTCTCCATATCAAAACTTCCTTCTGTGCTGTTGGAGACTACTTTAACATACAAGTATGTAGTGACATGTTGTCACTCCAAGAGAGGCTTTAGCAAAGAAAAAAATAAAAAAGAAAAAAGCAAAAAAAAAAAACCCCTAATACACTAAACCCCAACCCATTTTTTATTTAACAGAAAATACAAATATTTTTTTCAATAAATCATCATGAACTTCATATTTTGAACAACAGCAAATCATTAAATGGAACAGCCATATTAGCAGCGTCACCCTCCTGCATGACAAACTATTTTCTTTCTTGAAAATTTGTAAATATTTGTTGTAAAATGTTTATATGAGGCATGACATGTATTAAACTGCTTGGCAGAAGATACTCCCAACCTTGGCAGCCCTACCCTGCCCACAATACATAAATAATTAGACACCAGACCACAAAAGTGTAGGAAGCCTTATATTAGACTTATTATAATACAGTATATAAGGATATGATATTTCTTTAACCATAAATAGGGAAATATGCGTAAAGAAATGGGTAAAGTTGAAAAGTAACCACTTAAATTACGTCTTATTTTTTAAAATGGCAGTGCTCCCAATACATTTTAATTATATCACACTACTCTAAATGTTTTTTGTTACAAAATGAAATCTTTTTCTAGTGTAATCCATACACCATGGACCATTGGCATTTATCATACAGATGATAATGTAAAATTGTGTTGCGCAGACTAAATCAAATGCATGAAAATCAATACATTAAAGCTATAAATGAACAATGAATATTAATAAAACAACGTATACTACATTGTACAAACAGAATAAAAAATGTTAGATTATACATTTTCTGAATTTTTATATATATAATCCAAGGTTTTTAATATGAATTTTCATATCATGAGTTCCTTTTTTTAATCAATGTCACATGTACATTTTATCATTTTTTTTTTCAATTTTATTTATTTATTTATTTTTATTTTATTTTATTATTAATATATTTTTTTCATTTTGTTCATCTTTATTTTATTTTTTTTTTAATTTTGATCTTCACTTCTTTTTTTTATTTTGTCATTCATTTTTGATTCTATTTGTACAATGTAGTACACACATCAGCCATGGATATCTTGATAGAACAATGATTAAAATTCTATCATTACATTAATGTCATCATATCAGCACATCATGCATATGTGGAACATCACTTCTACACAGGCAAGCCATATGCACTGTTCTTGAATACATTAGTGTTCTGTATTCATCTCTATATATGAAGAGAATGGTTCAGGGCCAGTTACAATATAATCCACAACAAAATGGCCATCACAACTGCAACTCTAGTCCTCTAACTCCTACCATGTCTTATATCTGTAGCGCGAACACTCATTTCTAGGCACTGGGGTTCACAAGTTGTTCCCACCATCAAAGAGTGGGTAGCTGAAATGAACCGATTGAAGAGAATGGAGGAAATTACGGCAAACCTACAAGGGGATTATTATAAGTTTGCTGCTTTGTGGTCACCCTGGATTGATTTCCAGAGCTCTGACGTGTTTAGGTCATTCTTGTGAAAATAATTTTTTTTTTTTTTGAAGCGATAGGATGGCTCGCCAGATATTCGTGACGTCTGTGTTTGTATGATTGTTTTGTATGTACTTGTTTATAGTGTTGTTTTTTTTTTTTTTACCCTTCCCCCGGGACATTTCATAACCCATAAAGAACATTTGTTAGCCACATCCATATGGTGTTAAATTTGAGTGTGTTGGATCGGGATTGGTGGTTTAATTTAACCATACCTTCATTTATGGGAATTTGTTGTACCAGTGTATGTACTGTATCTATATGTGTTGGAAAGTCTTAAAAAAAAAACTCTAGTCCTCTAGTGAACATTTCATTCTCAATGACCCCATCAAAAATGGCTGACGGATTACATACTGGTGGCTCCAACAAAATGGCTGCTGACACATTTCCTGTGCATGGTATATAAATATAGATGAAATTAACCAATTTGGTTCTCCTGATGAAGTCATGTGGGTGTAATGCAACGTGTAGGGTCCCGAAACTGGAAGTGATGCGAGATACCATGCAATGCTGAGTATACACCAGATTACATGTGCTATTTTATTGCATTTTATGTAAGAGGCTTTCTTAGCACAAAAAGGGTTGTGGTTTGACATTTTACAATATGGGAGGCATGTTTATTTTGTTCATTTTGCACCAGAGATTTAAAGAGACCAGTATCTGAGTAATCCTAGGAATTGTACCTATTGGAGATAGAGACTGGAGCAGCAGCATACCAGGTTATTGAATATGTGATTTAAAGGCTTGTCTTTATTCTATATGAGGTGAGAGTTCTGTGAGAAGGGGGATGGTGCACAGAGGTGGAAGTTCACTATTTTTTATTTATGATACATACTGATACCATTTGAGCATAAGAAGGTGGTTGATATATATATATCACGTCTGGAGCATGGACTTTATTTCAACTTATTCATGACCTCACTGAAGTCACTATTAGCACTTGCACTTTATATTGGACGTTTATGGAGAATTGATATTTGCACTTATGTTGTTTATTTATTGCTTTAATGTATTGATTTCCACGCATTTGATTTAGACTACACAACCTCATTTTACATTATGATTTGATCACATTGTGGGAACACAGTTCAGGGTTGCAGAAACCCACATACCTATATTGTTATTCATTTTTAATTGAACCGATACTAATGTGACAGTTTCGCAACACTTAATCCCATACACACAGTGCAGAGGTTCACAACACTGAATTTATCATGTAGAGATGAGGAACATATAGATTATGCAATCAAAATTACTAAGATCTACATGATAAATACAATTCTGTAATGTCAGAATGACAATACTGCTATCTCACGCTCGACCTTCATATACAGTAATCCGCCATATTCTGAAACAACACAAATGAAATAAGGAACCTGAATTCTAAATACTAAAATCATAAACATAACACTGAAATAAACAGAAATCTGAACACATATGGTAAGGTTATATTTATTTGCGATGTGTCACAAGAGGTGATACCCTCATTAAGAAGATGTATTTTATGACTCTGCATCAATGCTAATGAATATTCTCTGGGTCAACGTATGAACTAACTTCATAGGAAATACAATTTGCTATTTTTATTCCTCTATAAGATTTGTTGCCTTAGGATATCATTTTATTCTGTTCTACTAAATCTATCAAGAATTATTTTGCTTCAAGGAATGTTCATGGTTTCATTGCATTTTAGATGCTGCCTGACATAGTCCCCAATCAGAAGTTGCCAAAGAATACAATCTTATATACTATTTATCTAATGTCAATTCAGTGCTGTTGGAAAAATATTTATGCAGTAATGTGATAAGATTTGTCTGCATATTGTGCTGATTCTTTTGACACTCCAACTATAAATTTACTGTGACATCCTGGATAAATATGGGATCACTTCCATCTGGACTAGAACCAGAGCTGGGTCATTTATAAGGGGTGACAATTGAAGGTTAATAGAAAGCGCAAGATGTCACTGATGTACTGAACTATAAAGCAAAACATCTGCCTTAGAAGTAATGCAAAGATATTTAATTCTAAAGATTCTGTGAGTTGGGAAACACATTGAGAAACATACAGTATCTCACAAAAGTGAGTACACCCCTCACATTTTTGGAAATATTTTATTATATCTTTTCATGTGACAACACTGAAGAAATGACACTTTGCTACAATGTAAAGTAGTAAGTGTACAGCTTGTATAACAGTGTAAATTTGCTGTCCACTCAAAATAACACAACACACAGCCATTGACCTCCCTAGCAGTAATCCCGAGTGTGGCTCGGGGTTAATTTTCAGTACCATAAGCGGTAGCCCCGAGCCACGCTCGGGATTACACTGTTAAATCTCTCTACATGTACTTACATGCTCCCTGCTATCCCGCAATGTCCTCAGGCAGTGTCCTCCGGCCGGATCATCCTTCTGATGCATTAGGGTTCCGGGCTCCATTCCCTGTGAGTGTCGCGGCGCATGGGGACGGAGCTGGCGGGAATTTCAAAAAGTTAAAAACATAAACACACACACAATACATTGTAATATGTAGATTACATTACTGTATCAAATCATTTCACCTCAGATTTGTCCCTAGTGCTTTGTCCAGTGCCCTGCCTGCACTTTTACCATTCTTTCTGCCTGGAAACTTGACAGCGTCCAATGCATGCAAAAGGTGTCCCTCTACGTCAATTTTTGATTTTGTGTTTCAAATTTTATTATACCTGAGATGTCTACTAGACTCTTGTTTGGACAGATTTAAGTGAGTTATTCCTAATAATTACAGGCCTACAATATAAAACAACAATTTTCCATGCAAAACAATGTACCGCTGTGACATTGTAAATATTGACATAATTATACCACCAGGGAGGTTAATGTCTAAACCGCTGGCAACAAAAGTGAGTACACCCCTAAGTGAAAAAGTCCAAATTGGGCCCAATTAGCCATTTTCCCTCCCCAGTGGGACTCGTTAGTGTTACAAGGTTTCAGGTGTGAATGGCGAGCAAGTGTGTTAAATTTGGTGTTATCCCTCTCACTCTCTCATACTGGTCACTGGAAGTTCAACATGGCACCTCATGCCAAAGAACTCTCTGAGGACCTAAAAAAAAAAATGTTGCTTTACATAAAGACAGCCTAGGCTATAAGAAGATTGCCAAGACCCTGAAACTGAGCTGCAGCATGGTGGCGAAGACATACAGCGGTTTAACAGGACAGGTTCCACTCAGAACAGGCCTCGCCATGGTCAACCAAAGGAGTTGATTGCACATGCTTAGCATTATATCCAGAGGTTGTCTTTGGGAAATAGACGTATGAGTCCTTCCAGCATTGCTGCAGAGGTTGAAGGGGTGGGGTGTCAGCCTGTCAGTGCTCAAACCATACGCCGCACACTGCATCAGATTGGTCTGCATGGCTGTCATCCCAGAAGTTAGCCTCTTCTAAAGGGGATGCACAAGAAGACCTGCAAACAGTTTGCTGAAGACTAAGTACGTGGATTACTGGAACCTGTGGTCTGATGAGACCAAGATAAACTTATTTGGTTCAGATGGTGTCAAGCGTGTGTGGCGGCAACCAGGTGAGGAGTACAAAGACAAGTGTGTATTGCCTGCAGTCAAGTATGGTGGTGGGAGTGTCATTGTCTGGGGCTGCATGAGTGTTGCTGGCACTGGGAAGCTACAGTTCATTGAGGGAACCATGAATGCCAACATGTACTATGACATACTGAGCATGATCCCCTCCCTTCGGAGACTGGGCACAGGACAGTATTCCAATATTATAATGACCTCAAACACACACAGATAACCACTGCCTTGCTAAAGAAGCTGAGGGTGATTGACTGGCCAAGCATGTCTCCAGACCTAAACTCTATTGAGCATCTGTGGGGCATCCTCAAATGGAAGGTGGAGGAGCGCAATGTCTCTAGCATCCACCAGCTCTGTGATGTCATCATGGAGGAGTGGAAGAGGACTCCAGTGGCAACCTGTGAAGCTCTGGTGAACTCCAGAGATAACAGAAAATTTACACTGTTATACAAGCTGTACACTCACTACTTTACATTGTACACAGATCATGGTTTGAGGTTTGTAAATTTTGCAGCAAATCCCTTTGAAATCCATTGGGGGTGGGGGGGGTGGATTTTGTTATTCAATTCTAGCCATCTGTAGGGCTAATAGGCAAGCCAATGTCAAACGTAAGCCATGATAAGTTGGAAAGTGCTGTGATAGACATGTAACAATACCAAAATAAAAATAAATAGATGAAAAACAGTGTAGTTTTCTATACAAAATTGTCAGCCAAAAATTCATGATTCACAGACTACATATTTAGGGAGTTCTCAGCAAACCTATGGTTGCGGAAACTAAATCTTACCCCGCCTTAAGAAGGCCTTATCTCAGGTCCTTGTTGATTTTGTTTGTATTTTTATCTTATGTCCCAATGCACCACATTACTATATAGTTATTAACCATAGGGTTGATTTACTAAAGACAAAAAGACTGTGCCATGGGGTTGATTTACTAAAGGCAAATAGACTGTGCACTTTGCAAGTGCAGTTGCACTCTAAAAGGGCATTCGCTCCAAAGCTTGGTAAATGAGGTGAAGCTTCACTTTGCAAACGAATACCCAATCTTAGGCAAGATAATAAAAAGGCTGCATTTCCTCCCGGGGGAACAGGTGGCTTTCTTTGGCAAGTGGGCTGGGGACACCAACGTTTGTTGTGGTTCCCTTCTGGAAGATGGCAAGCTGCCACCCTTAGCCACACTCCGGGCCCGTCATGGGACATTTCCCTTGGACTTCTGGAGACACGCCCAGCTGAGCCATTTTTTCTCCCGGGAGGGTAAGCACATTAGGGGGCTGACAAAATTGACACAATTTGAACAAATATTTATAGCAGAAGAACCAATTCCTCACGTGATTTCCGAATTGAATCGGCTGCTGGGCAGGAGCCCCTTACCGGTCAGGCCCGCGTACATCAGGGAATGGGGGAGGGACCTGGGTGTGGAGTTCTCCGGCCCATAGGTGGAACATCTGTACCAGCTTACACACTCCTGCTCTGTAGAGTCCTGGACTCAGGAGGCTAATTATAAGCTACTGACTCGCTGGTACAGGGTCCCGGCTGCTTTGGCACGGATGTATCCCTCCAGGTCGGACCGGTGCTGGAGAGGCTGTGGCCAGAGGGGCACACTGCTGCACCTCTGGTGGGATTGCCCAATGGTCAAACCCTTTTGGGAGGACATACAGGCACAGATCAAAGAAATACTTGGCCTTCTTGCTTCACGTCCCCACCATGCCGACCAGCTTATATAGGAAGAGCGCATTACCACATCTCCTGTACGCCGCCAGACGTTTGCTTCCAACATATTGGAGGAAGACGACAGTCCCAAGTAGGGAAGAATGGGTTAAAAAGGTGCAGGAGATCAGGGAGGCGGAGGAATGGGTAGCTACTTGTAAGGGCAGGCTGGATAGATATCAACAGACGTGGGCTTTGTGGACGGAGCACACCTCTGACTCGAGGTATGTGACCTCTAGCCTGGATGTAGCGTTGCTGGAACTCGCAGACCCCTCTCTCCGGAGGTGCGGGAGTCAGCGGGATGGGCCCTCACAGGCTAGGGTTTAAATCAGGCAGGCCTGAAGGAGCACGAGGCTCATTACTTTTTGCCTCACTCTAGAGCTGACGATTGCTAGAGCAGGCGGCAGAGGTGACATACACTTCTAGAGATGGTGGCATGTACTGGAGAAAAGGGGTCCCCTCCCCTTCTTTGACTACCCCTATCCCTTTCCTTTTCTCTTATTCTTTCTCTCCTTTTATTATGTTGTTACAGTTTGATGGGTTGTCCTAGTGGTTACTTTTTAAGTGCCTAAATTGATATGTCTGCCTTTTGTTGCACAAAGGGGCCGGAAATGGTTACCCCCTATGGGGTTCTTCTTAGCGACCTACCGGGGGGCGGTGGGCTCTGTCCCCTTCTGCAGGGGTGGGCCCGCACCCGGGCGGGGTCCTACTCAGCTGTCCCGCGGCCAGGCCTAGGGCCAGGGAGGGTATGAAGGAGGCGCTTTGACACCCCCCTCTCGGCTGGGGGACATCTGGGTGGGAGCCCGCTGACCTGAAGAGGCCGGCAGCAATGGGTCTGAAGGAGGGTGGTTGGGCCCTAGATTTCACAATCCCCGATATACTAAATGTGATGAGAAGACCCAAATAGTCTGTATTCCCCATGAAATGGGGCTGGGACTGATCCTGTGGAAATAGATTGTGGGTCTTCTCCCCTTTTGTTATTCACAATGTACCCATTGTTAGAGACGACTGTTAGATATTTGGCGATTTAGGCTCACCAGAGCCTGGCATCTTGTATGGCACAGTATTTTTGCTGAGTATATATTTTTAAATAAAGGTTATATAAAAAAAAAGGCTGCATTTTTTCTTGCACATGATTGAATGATGAAAGTTAGCAGATCTTCTTCTCATTTACTAAGCTCTGGAGCATAAAATACACACTAAAGAAAAAAATAGTAGGTGCGCTGATCAACAGTTTAGTATAGCCCTCCAGCTGGTTATTGGTGATAATTAGAAAAGTCAAAGGGTGTTGCTGCTCTCTATGAATCCTCTGGGTAGCAGGAACACATCTAGACAAAACACAAAAGAAGAGAGCACAAAGCCGTCCTACTGTAACTTAAAAACACTACAATGGTCAAACTCACATTGTGTGAAGATAGATACAGCATAAGGATTCCACTGTGGCCACACTCCTAGAACCACCTCAAGATCCCGACAGGGGAAGGGAGAGCCATGGACATTGAACCTGGCTTCCTGGATCACATCTGAGACTATTCACCACCACGCTCAATGTGCAAATACTACTGCGCATGCATCTGGTCCAGCCAGCACTGCTCTCTGAGGACATAAAAACCCATACGAGCAGGATACAGGGGGGAAGAGAGTGAGGACATCACACAGTTGCCATGACAACACATTTCAGAAGGGTTGGCCTCCTTCCTCAGGACTAAGCTCTGGAGCAAATGTCCTTCTGGAGTGCAACTTCAGTTGTAATGTGCCTTTAATAATTCAACCCCATGTTTTCCATAATTGTCTTCTCCAAATGGAACTCAAAGACGGCACATTTGCTTCTCTAATAATTTTTTTTCAGACCGCTGTTGATGCAGCTTTAGTCAGGAGTGTACCTTAATAGAGTAATGTTCTGATTAATCACACAGTGACATTTACTTTCTAATGGTTTATTTTTCACTTTAAATGATATAAGCACACAGCTTGTGTTTAGATATTTATGCTATAAACTGCTAATAGAAAAGAAAAAAAACAATCTTTATGGAGTATTTCTTTTGCTCTGTAGTGAATATCAACTTAGAACTGAATAAAAGCCCATTTTACTAAACTGTGCACACTTTGTGACAATAAACATTTTGGAATTCATTATGTTGTTTTTTGAATTCAAATCCTTTGTTGACATATTTATTGCAACTCTACCAAATGTTTAAAATCGATTATGCAGATAGAGTAATCATAATGAAAATGAGTCCTTGAAATTGCCAATGCTCTGTTGAAATTTCCTATTTTCTTTGTTTACAAGTGTTTTATTTTATTAGGAAGGATAAAGGTACATACAATCATATACAAAATATGTGTATATATAAAACTCTCTAAACAGATCTCTTAATAAAACGTTTAAATACAAAGAACTCTATGGATAGGAGTATAGGTGTATAGTATAGCAGTATTTACTTTAGGCATAGCGAAGCAGACTAATGATAAAGACATAAAAGTGATATTTTTGTCATAGACAACTCAAATCTTCTGGATAAAAACGTGATCACCAATTTTGCATTTAGACATTAAAGTTGGTAAGAGGAATATCCTAATGTGTCCATTTTTGGGTAAAACTCTGTAAGTGATCAGAAAGTATGTGGTGTATATGCTCAGGGATTCTGATAAGCTCCATTCTAGATAGGACCTGAGCCCAAGGAAGAGTTGGCGAGCGCCACTTATATCCTATCATCCATTGTATTGAGCTACATAAAGTGTGAATTAATCGATTGTATGTAGTAGGTATATCTGGGATGGGGGAGAATAATAAGCATATTTGTGGGGAAAGGGTAATAGATTGTCCTGCAATTTGCGAGGCTCTTGTAGTAGCTAGTTGTCATATAGGTTTCAATAGCTTGCAGTCCCATAAAATGTGTAAAAAGGTTCCAAGTTCCAGGAATCCCCTAAAACAATTAGGTGATACTGAGGGGTAAAAAAAATAATTTTAACTGGAGTCATATACAACCTAGTGAATAATTTTGTTGAGGTTTCTCTGATAGAAATTGAACGATTGCATTTGCGTAAATTATTAATCATAGAAATTTCCAATTTTCATTGCTTTTACTTTTCCACTTAACATTTAAAGAGCTATGAATCTCTGAACAAAATGAAATAGTCATGTAATATTTGATCATAATTCAGCAACCCCTTAGTTATTTGTAATTATTTTATTTATCTGCTTGTGGCTAGAAATATTTTTGAACAAGCATAGTGTGTTGCTTATTTCACTAGATTACAGCTCTTAGAGACTTATTTTGTTCAGAGAGAAGTTCTAGCTTCATCTAATAAATGACAATAATACATATAGGGCAATTCCATAAAAGCATGCGAGTCATTATTTAAACAAATACTTTGTAAACAAACATTGCTCAATTGCACACCAAGGTTAGTGGATCATAAAATTGCATTACCAAACCCGCTAGTTGCAGAAAACTTTCATGGAAAGCAGGCCAGTTCTGCAGGGGTGCAACCAGAGCCATAGCAAAACATGTGACTGCTGCTATGGGGCCCATAAACTCAAGGCACTGTTTGGTTACACTCTGACTTTTGGAGGTAGAATATCATTTGGCAAATACATCTGGATAACATTCAAATATTTAGAAGAAAAAAAAAAAACCTTCATAAAATGTATCTTGCTTGACACCCATATAGTTCGATTTTTACCTGTCTTGGGTCCAATTATTAACTACCAAAATAAAAAGAATGTGTGCCTGCACCCACAGCAAACTTATAATAAGCTATATAATATATAAAAATAATCTATATAATAAACCACTGGAACCCCACCCACCCCCAGTATATACGTACATTTCATGTAAACAGATCCTTTTCACCACCAAATTCATAACATTATTAAAAGAGACAGATCCTCCTTATTTGCACATGGTCCCTGCTGCATTCAGGTCACTGAGGGTGTATAACTATTCAGCCCTCAATTCAGCCACAATTTATATCTTTTTTTGTACATAGAGGGATTGCCTTGAAGATAGAGCTTAGAAAGAAAATGGTTACTTAAAGCTGAAACCTAAGAGTTAGACAAAATCTACCATTGCAGCGCCCCCCTCCCACCACACTGCACTGCAAGGGTTACATGCTTGATTATTCTAGGGTTGGAGGGAAAAGATGCAATGCTTACCTTATTCCTGGCTATGGAAGGTTCTCCCCACCCATGTGACCAGACCAGCACTGCTGTCTCTCTAAGGTACTTTGTGACCCAGCCCCAGTCACAAGTTTGAATCCTCACAAGCAGTGCAGGATTAATAGCTCTACACAAGGATACTGGGGGACCAGCCACAGTCATATTCTTAAATCCCCAGCCTGCAATAAAATATTAAAGTGTTACTAAACCCATAACAGTAAAACCAGTTTGTGTATGCAGTAAAGCATGCTTGTTATACTCACTGTGGAGCCTAACGGGTTAATCCTCTACATTGTGCAAAAAAGGCTGTTTGATCCTGTCTTCTCTGATCCTCCCCTTCTTCCACAGTCAGCATTTTATTTTCTGATAGAACAGAGCCTTGGAAGCAAGCTGCACATGCTCAATTTGACGTGTATTGCTAGAGAGTTTTTTTTTTTTCTTGGGAGAGTGCATGTAATCAGCACAGGGGCAATCAGCACTGTTCATACAGAGGGTCAATGGTCCTGCAGCCTCATAGGACAATCAGGGGAGAATGAAAACTCCTCCTACAAGCTTTAATCAGTGCTCAGCTGGACACTAATAAAAGTCCCAAGATTTCTCTAACTGCTGATGAGAAAAGGTAGAATAGGAGTGCATGACATCACCGGCTGCATATACAGTAAATGTCTCCTAAATGGCGCACGTTTAGGAGATATTTTCAGTACCTATAGGTAAGTCTTATTATATGGGATCAGTGTCTGGAGACCTCCATCAGGACTTCAGTGTGAACGGTATTTGGGGGTGAGTGGGGTTTGTGTCACGGAAGGAGGGGCCCCTTCGTGCCACCACTGACCCCGGTTACGCACACCCTGATATTTATCTGTTATTGCTCCTTTGCATGAGCACTTTCACATGTGAGATACTGTTTGTTTTTCACTCGCCATCAGATGGCACCATAATTGCATATGCTATCACCCTTTTTAATTGGTTAATTTAACATACTCACCTTTATTTAATTATTATTAACCTTGCACACACACGATTTTCACTTGTATACTTTCCAGTATTTCTGGCAGCACCACACCCACTATTTTTTCGCTTCATTCATACATAAACTAGTCTTGGACTGGTTTGAAGTGGGGGCAGCAGCCTGCACACTTTATAATTTTTGCATTCTATTTATTTTTGCATCCCTTTTGGTCATCAGTTAGCAGCGCCACACCACTTTTCTTTTTCACTTCTCCTTATTATAGGCTTACCTATAGTTACAGTTCATCTATGGGTATTTACAACCACTGTAAGGTATTCTGTTTAGCCCTAAGCAATTTTTATACTTGATGCAGTTTATAAAATAAAAGGCACAGTGACTGGAATTGCTTATATTGCATTTCTGGACCTCACGTTCCTATAAATGAGTTATTTCTGATTTGTAGTGTTTAACATGTATTTAATTAATACCATAGTTTGGGATAGGGGTGTTACACTTTTTTATCTCATGCCTGAAATCTCAGTAGAAGAGACATCAGAGATCGTTGATCTTAGAGACATAGTAAAGTATTTTGTCACTAATCACAATACTTGAAATAATGGCCTTATAGGTTTGCCTCATTCTCATCTTTAAAAAGGCTACAGATTTGAATGTCCATTCCTGCAGTATATACCATATGCTAAAAATGAAGTGTCAAGTATTATTGTTATAAGCAATAACAACTTTGGTATCATTAACCGCTTGCCGACCGCTGATCGGCAATTGACGGTGACAAAGTGGCTCTGTAACGCAAAACGCCGTCATACGACGGCGGCCGCGATACGGAGCCACTGTGAGCGCGCGGCCACCGCCGGAGGCGCGCGCGCGCGCTCACTGTGTTCGGGGGGGGCCAGGGAGCGGGTGCGGCGACTTCGATTGCCGCCGGCCACCCGCGATGCCCCCCCGGAGTGAAGGAGCGGAGGTCCGTGCATGTAAACACGGACCTCCGCTCTGTGTGAGGGGGAAGGACTGTGATCACAGCCTTCTTGTACATGAAGGCTGTGACCACTTCCCTTCCCCAGCTAGGCAAGCCCCCCTACAGTTAGAACACGCCCAGGGAACATAGTTAACCCTTAGCGCGCCCCTGCAGGTTAACCCCTTCACTGCCAATGGCATTTACACAGTAATCAGTGCATTTTTATAGCACTGATCGCTGTATAAATGCCAATGGTCCCAAAAAAGTGTCAAAATGTTCCGACATGTCCGCTGAAATATCGCAGTACCGCTAAAAATCGCAGATCGCCGCCATTACTAATAAAAAATAAAAATAAATAAAAACCCCAAAAATTAATTCTCATCATCCGTAAACGCGACCACTTTTGCGCAAACCAATCAATAAACGCCGATTGCAATTTTTTTTATCGCAAATATGAGGAAGAATATAAATCGGCCAAAAACTGTGAAAAAAATGTTTTTTTATATTTTTTTTTGGATTTGTATTTTAGCAAAAAGTAAGAAATTTGGGTTTTTTTGCAAAATTGTGGCTCTTCTTTTGTTTATAGCGGCGATCAGAAATGACGCAGAGGTGATCAAATACCACCAAAAGAAAGATCTACTTGTGGGAAAAAAAGGACGCAAATTTTGTTTGGGTACAACGCCGCACGACCGCGCAATTGTCAGTTAAAGCGACGCAGTGCCGAATCGCAAAAAGGGCTCCGGTCCTAAAGCTGGAAATCCTTCCGGGGCTGAAGTGGTTAAAAATGTTAAGTCTCAGGTATTATTAAGCTTTTGCGTTTAAATCAGATATAAGCCCTACATGGATGACATTTCATTTGCTAAAGGACTGTGTATCATAAACAATTGGCTCTTTTAATAATGAAAGTATATTAATTATCATTTTGGTGTGTGACATTCCTGTTGCTGGTTCAAGTGATTGCTTCAGTGGAGACAAGCCAGTCAAGACAGCACCTGAGATGTAATTGTGGACTGTGGATACTGATCTTGCCTGGAGCAGCATGTAAAATATTTTATTTTAATGTAAAGCCTTGATTACAAAATATTTACATATTACAGTAAAACTGTGTATCAGTTTGTACCATTTACTTTAGACAATTACTTAAAAAAGCCAGATAATAAAGATAAGCAGCCTACAGGCCCTGTCTATGTAATACTGTATGTCTATTTTTACATTTTTTTCATTTTGAATCAAAACTGTGTTTGTGTACTCATCTGGCAATTAATTATAAAATTATTTTCTTGTAAGCGCCAGATTTGTATTGCTTGGTCTGATTAATTAAAGTGCGGTATGAAGATTTATGTGTTAATTTGCTCCCAGCTGCTTTTCCAATAATGAAAAATAAAACTCATTTTGCTAACTGTTTCTGTAGTAGAGCTCAAGAAAGATTTTTTTTTTCTGCAAATGGGCATCAAAATCCCCAACTCCCTTTTTTCACAGGTGTAATTTTATTTATGAAGCTAGCTGTAAACACAGGTTAAAAATTGAACATTAGTTTATGAAGCAAAAGCCTTACCATTTTCATATTTTACCTCTATATACCATACATGTATGTATTATCTATGTATCTATAGAAAAACATTATTATCAAGTGTTATAAGTGCCCTTGTACACAAGCCCATGTTTGTGTCTGAGTTGCTTTTCTTTCTGTGAAATGCAGAAGCAACTCAGAGCAGCCCCAAGCAACTGCTTGAGCAATTCAAAGGTTAATCTATGAAACTCAGAAGCAAAAAATGCCTACAAGAAACTCTTGCATTGTAAAAAAAACAACTTAAAGCGGAGTTCCACCCAGAAGTGGAACTTCCACTTTAATGGAAGGTGACCCCCTGACATGCCACAATTGGCATGTCTTTTTTGGGGGGGGTGACCAGGGACCCTGTTTTTACAGGGTCCCAGGTCTACTTCCTCGCTTGGCACCGCGGCTCAGGGAAGGAAGTCCACCTTCACCCCTTCCCTCTCGGCAATATTCTGGGACACGTCACAGGTCCCAGAAGATACCCCGGCCAGTCTCAAGGCGCAGCGCGACTCGTGCATGCGCAGTTTGCGCCCGGTTTTGAAGTCAAAGCTCGGTGCCCACACCTGTGATGCCTGCGCCGCAGAGAGGAGGGGGAGAGGAGTGAGCCCTCGGGTGACCGCATTGCTGGACAGTTGGACAGGTGAGTGTCTGATTGTTAAAAGTATGCAGCTACACTTTTTGTAGCTGCTGACTTTTACATGGGTGGAACTCCTCTTTAAGAGCATGTTGCATATTACTTACATTTGGGTCTAATGCCTGTGTGCAAGAACCCTTTATAAGCAAATTATCTAATAATTCAATAAAGTAAATGCAATGGGGCTAATTTACTATTGTGTGTATTGAGTGTATTCACTTGGGACAGTGCATGGCATGTTCTCTTTGCAAAATGAAGGCAAACATTGCTTAGTGAATGAGGTGAGTTTGTGTTCACTTTAATAACCTAAACATGTTCTAGCAAAAGTCCTGTTTCTTTGCGTTTCCCTTGCAAATAATCAAGTATTTAAAGGTAACACAGCATTACAAAATGTCCTTATTTAGATGAAGTTTGCAATAAGAACATTTACTGTGATGAATGGACAGCCTCTACTTATTTACATCAGTCATGTTGTGATCACTTGAATTATCCTTTCCTGTGGAAGCAAAATTCTATATTTTTTCCTGCAAGTAATTGGGTATTAAAAACACACACGGCTTCATTATGTTTAAAGCAGAGTTTCATTCTAAAATAAATCTTTTCAGCATTTTTATCCTCCTTCTTCCACTTTTTAAAGTAGCTGTCCTTTCTTTAATTAATATTTTTGTTTACTTTTATTTTAACTTTTTTTGCTGCTGCAGCTGCCCCCGGAATCCAATTTTTTCTAGCGAATTACAGCCTACTGGGATACCAATGTCACATATCCCTGGAGGCATTACATTCCACTTTCCATTCATGTAAACAGATGCAGTGCCACATCTTCTATGAGTTTTAGATTCTGTTTGTATGTCTTTCAGTGTGGAGTCCCAACATATTAAATAGCCACAAAAAGATTAGAAGAATGATTTAAAAAAAGAAAAAGGTAGGGAAAAATGAAAGAAAGAAATAACGAATGGGTAATATGGGTATTCATTGCTATCAAGAAGGTATAAAACACATCTGTGCCATCATAGATTAACTACTTGCCTACTGGGAACTTTTACCCCCTTCCTGCCAGGGCCAATTTTCAACTTTCAGTGTTGTTGCACTTTGAATGACAATTGCATGGTCATGCAACGCTGTACAAAAACAACGTTTTTATGAGACAAATAGTGCTTTCTTTTGGTAGCATTTAATCACCACTGTTTTTTTTTTGCCAACATTTTTGAAAAAAATAAGTTTTTTTAGTTTCTGTTATAATATGTTGTAAATAAGTAATTTTTCTCCTTCACTGATGTGCGCTGCACTGATAGGCACTGATGAGACAGCACTGATGGGCACTGATGAGACGGCACTGAAGGGCACTGATTCGGTAACACTGATGAGGAGGCACTTATATGCAGCACTGATGGGCACTGATAGGAAACACTGATGGGTACTCATAGGTGGCACTAATGGGGACTGATAGGCAGCACATATGGGCACTGATACACAATGAAAGGCAGAACTGATGGCATCACTGATGGGCATTGATTGGCATCACTACTGGGCAATAATTGACATCACTGATGGGCACAGATTGGCATCACTGCTGGGCACTGACTGGCATCACTGCTGAGCACTGATTGACATCATTGCTGGGCACTGTTGGGGCTGCACTGATAATCAGGGCACAGATGATCTTTGCCCTAGTTATCTGTGCAGAGCTCCCCTGTGAGGAAACGCTGCCGATTGGCTCTCCTCTCCTGACACACTGTGAGTGTAAGGAGAAGAATGCCGCTATCCAGTATTTCATTGTTTACATGTGATCAGCTGTGATTGGACACAGCTAATCACATAGGTAAAGAGCCTCGTTATCGGCTCTTCACCAAGATCGGCAATGTGCCACGTCCTAGGGACAGAATGTGCAACTGATAGCCGAACTGTGCGCCCATGCAGGTGCGGCAAGAGTGGGATGATGCCATATGACGTCGTATCAGAACGAGAGAGAGCTGCCATGCGCCCGTCAATTCACAAAATGGCGGCCGGTAGGTGGTTAAGGAAATGTGGGTCCAAGTTAGGCGGTAAATAATAACTAACCCAAGTTTACCATAGTTTACTCATGGTATTGGTTAGTTTTGCAGCCAAATCTTTATTTCCCATTGTCAAAACTATGTTTGTCTTTACATCTGTCAACTCCAGCCAAAGCATCCCAGTGAAGATTTAGATGATTATCATGCCCTAATTGGGGAAAAGGGTGTGGCCAGTAGTTAACCCCCTGACTACCTAAAAAAATGCCAGAGCCTTATATTTTGTCAGGATCCGAAGGGAAGCAGGCATTCGCAACACATTTTATAAACTTAAAGTTATGTAATAGCTTCTTGTTAGTGCATAACATAGGCATATGTATACAGTGGGGAAAATAATTATTTGATCCCCTGAAGATTTTGTAAGTTTGCCCACTTACAAAGAAATGAGGGCACTATAATTTTTATCATAGGTGTATTTTATATCATAGAGACAGAATATAAACCAAAAATCCAGAAAAAAAAAACACATGATACAAACGTATATATATCTCACAAAAGTGAGTACACCCCTCACATTTTTGTAAATATTTTATTATATCTTTTCATGTGAAAACACTGAAGTATTGACATTTTGCTACAATATAAAGTAGTGAGTGTACAGCTTGTAGAACAGTGTAAATTTGCTGTCCCCTCAAAATAACTTAACACAGCCATTAATGTCTAAACCGCTGGCAACAAAAGTGAGTACACCCCTAAGTGAAAATGTCCAAATTGGGCCCAATTAGCCATTTTCCCTCCCCGGTGTCATGTGACTCTTTAGTGTTTCAAGTTCCCTGGTGTGAATGGGGAGCAGGTGTGTTAAATTTGGAAGTTCAATATGGTACCTCATGGCAAAGAACTCTTTGAGGATCTGAAAAAAATATTTTTTTCTTCTACATAAAGATGGCCTAGGCTATAAGAAGATTCCCAAGATCCTGAAACTGAGCTGCAGCATGGTGGCTAAGACCATATAGCGGTTTAACAGGACAGGTTCTACTCAGAACAGGCCATGGTCGACCAAAGAAGTTGAGTGCACGTTCTCAGCGTCATATCCAGAGGTTGTCTTTGGGAAATAGATGTATGAGTGCTGCCAGCATTGCTGAAGAGGTTGAAGGAGTGGGGGGTCAGCCCTGTCAGTGCTCAGACTATACGCTGTATAAAATTGGTCTGCATGGCTGTTGTGCCAGAAGGAAGCCTCTTCTAAAGATGATGCACAAGAAAGCCTGCAAACAGTTTGCTGAAGACAAGCAAACTAAGGACATGGATTACTGGAACCATGTCCTGTGGTCTGATGAAACCAAGATAAACTTATTTGGTTCAGATGGTGTCAAGCGTG
>BLSH010299461.1:361178-389051 GCA_018402905.1 Glandirana rugosa | reverse complement strand
CGTAATTTTCCTCACGCCGACAGGTCTCGAAAAGAAGTTAATAGATTCCGTCACCAGTAGAACCTCCACACAAAACCCAGTAATAGTACAACCTTATGGCGGGACCCCTGGTCAGAGACTTCCCTCACCTAGTACGAGACGAAGTCATACAGTGTCATATACAACCGTAAGTACCAAGGGAGTTATTTGACATAGAGGGATCACGGCCGTCGTGAGTGCGTCGGGGTTTGGTACTGTGAGGGTGGTGGTATTGATTGACATCCGTTCTGTGTGAACAGAAACATGAGGAGTGGACCAACGGTGGTGTGTACGAATTTGGTAGACTTGGTTTATTCAAATAGAACCAGAGTAGTCTGGTGTCCTGAAGAAAGCCTGCAAACAGTTTGCTGAAGACAAGCAAACTAAGGACATGGATTACTGGAACCATGTCCTGTGGTCTGATGAGACCAAGATAAACTTATTTGGTTCAGATGGTTTAAGCATGTGTGGTGGCAACCAGGTGAGGAGTACAAAGACAAGTGTGTCTTGCCTACAGTTAGTTATGGTGGTGGGAGTGTCATGGTTTGGGGCTGCGTGAGTGCTGCCGGCACTAGGGAGATACAGTTTATTGAGGGAACCATGAATGCCAACATATACTGTGACATACTGAAGCAGAGCATGATCCACTCCCTTCAGAGACTGGTCCCCAGGGCGGTATTCCAACATGATAATGACCCAAAACACACCTCCAAGATGACCACTGCCTTAGATAATTGAAGAAAAGCTCTGGACAGCCGCACTCCTTTTAATGCTTTATTGGTTACAAATCCATGTGATACAGGATGGAGACAATTCTCTAACGCGTTTCACGCCCCCCTAAGGGCGCTTACTCATAGCTAATACAACATAAGTACAAATGCATATATATACAAGTACTCCAATTGTCGTTTCCACAAACAGCCAATAGCATCACAGTCTACCAGCTGGTACACCATCATTCACATAATTAACTTCCTGAGTCTTGCAATCACTCTTGAAGGTGCAGCGTGGTGAAGTCCAACAGAGGGCCAGGTGATATACGTATAAGGTGAATGGGAATATCCTCCCGACACACAAGTGCCAACTGCCCTGTGAGATTTAACCAGACCGACCCAACTGTTAAAAGAAGCAAGACAATTCTATATAAATATATGAAAAAAACTGTGAGAAATCATAAAGACATCTGCAAAAAGTAAAAAAGCAATATAAAAAAATGTATATAAGATACTAATTGTAAAAGAAAAAGATAAATTCATATTCAACAAGGAGGAGAGGGAGATGAAGAACCAACCATCCTCTCCCCCCCTACATACCATATAATCAATAATCTTTTTTTTTAAGAGAAATAAAAAACAATAGTATCAATGTTATAGCAGGGAAACAGACAAAGACAAGTACCCTGAAACACACAAGATCCCAAGTCAAGAAAATTATCCAGGAACCCCATAAAAAGAATACGGGAAATACCTGACACACATAAACATAATATGTAAAACATCAAGAATCCATGAATATAGGGAAAAAGCATTATTGTTGCTGACCTCCATCCATAAACCAGGGTGGTGGGCAACAACATAGCTGAAAGGCCCTCAACCAAAATTCCCGTTGGAAGAATATATACATAATGTCTACTTGGATACAGATATAAAATGATATGTGTGGTTTCGGAGTCCCTAAATAGATAAACAATCCCCAAAACTGTTTTACAGCCGAGTTACTCACCTTGCGGGTGAGAGGCGTCATGGATAAACATGGAGACCCGAGGGGCTCTCAACGAGTCTGTATATCTATGTTATTAGTCATAAAAGTGGGATACGACCCACTCAAAATTGAGCACTTCGGGTCTCCTAGTTCCAAAGAAAAAATATCCAGAACACCTCCCTCCTACACAAGATTTTGAACTTGTCACCCCCTCTAGGTGGAGATACAATTTTTTCCACTGCCTGAATTGTTAAACCCGACACATCCTTTTGATGCACCTCGTTCCAATGTCGGGAGACATTAGCGGCATGGTTTTTGTTAATGTCCCTAAGATGGTCACTCATACGATCCCGTAGCCTCCGTGTGGTTCGTCCCACATATTGGACACGACACTGTGAGCAAGTGATCATATAAACCACGTATCTAGTGTTACAATTGATGAACCTGGCAATACTCATACGTTTGTTATTTGAAGTGGATTGAACGGTGTCCCCCTCCGAACTTGCGGACAGCACAGACACCTGCTCTTCCCACAACAAAAAGTCCTTTTCAAATGTAGCCAGTGTTCCCTTTTAAGACTGCTAGAGAAGAGGCTGGGAGAAAGAATGGAGCCCAAAGAATGGGCCCTACGAGAGACCACCTTTACCCCATCTGATAGTATACGTGCATATAGTGGGTCATTGTGTAATATGGGAACATATTTGAGAATTATATTCCTAACTTTATGAAATTCCAAACTATATGGCGTGGAGAAAACTGGACGGCGATTGGCCAAAGGGACTTTACGCCTGGTACTGTTTGAGCCACATCGCAATTTGTCAGGCGGCAAACTATCCGCAATAGTAATGGCTCTCTGTATGACCGAAGACGAATAGCCCCTGTCCAAAAAACGCCGTTGCATGCCCAACTTCTCATGCTCATAGTCAGACGGATCATTGCATATCCGTCTGAGTCTCTAAAACTGTCCAACCGGGATTCCCCTCAATGTGTGCGCTGGATGACTGGAGTCAGCTCGGAGGAGTGAGTTGCCCACCGAAGGTTTCCTATATAGGCTTGACACGATCCTTCCACCCCTGGCTGTCAAAGTGACGTCCAGGAATGTAATAGCCCTATCTTCGTGGCAAGCTGTAAAACTGAGATTTAGGGCATTATTGTTCAAATAGGCAATCCACTCCTCAGGTGAAACCGCATCCCTAGATACAATAAACAGAAGGTCGTCAATGTAACGACCGTAAAAATGGGTATCATGACGGCGGGGACCACCCGGTGCAAAGATGCGGAGCCTCTCCCACCAACCCATGTAAAGGTTGGCAAGGGAGGGTGCAAACTTGGCACCCATAGAGGCTCCGCATCTCTGCAAATAGTGATCCCCGTCAAACATGAAAAAATTGTGTGTTAGTAGATACTCCAGACATAACAAAATAAACTCCTGATGTACTAGCGAGTGGGTAGTGAAATGTTTTAAAAAAAATTCAACACCTCGCAGACCCAATGGGTGGGGAATGGACGAGTACAGGCTTACCACGTCACACGTGACCCAGCCATAGTCGTCCTGCCAAGTTTATTTAATAGATGGCCTGTATCTCTGACGTAACCTGGCAGCTTGTTTAGAATTGTCTTGCTTCTTTTAACAGTTGGGTCGGTCTGGTTAAATCTCACAGGGGAGTCGGCACTTGTGTGTCGGGAGGATATTCCCATTCACCTTATATGTATATCACCTGGCCCTCCATTGGACTTCACCACGCTGCACCTTCAAGAGTGATTGCAAGACTCAGGAAGTTAATTATGTGAATGATGATGTACCAGCTGGTAGACTGTGATGCTATTGGCTGTTTGTGGAAACGACAATTGGAGTATTTGTATATATATATATATGCATTTGTACTTATGTTGTATTAGCTATGAGTAAGTGCCCTTAGGGGGGCGTGAAATGCGTCAGAGAATTGTCTCCATCCTGTATCGCATGGATTTGTAACCAATAAAGCGTTAAAAGGAGTGCGGCCGTCCGGAGCTTTTGTTCAATTATCTATGCTGCATGCATACTGAGCCGGCACCCTCTGGGACTGTTCAACTGCACACAAGAGCCAGGTAGTTTGGAGCGGTCCACCTTTTCCATGACCACTGCCTTGCTAAAAAAGTTGGGGGGAAAGGTGATGGACTGGGCAAGCATGTTTCCAGACCTAAATCCTATTGAGCATATGTGGGGCATCCTCAAATGGAGGGTGGAGGAGCACAAGGTCTCTAACATCCATCAGCTCCGCGATGTCATCATGGAGGAGTGGAGGAGGACTCCAGTGGCAACCTGTGAAGCTCTGGTGAACTCCATGCCCAAGAAGGTTAAGGCAGTGCTGGAAAATAATGGGGGCCACACAAAATATTGACACTTTGGGCCCAATTTGGACATTTTAACTTAGGGGTGTACTCACTTTTTTGTTGCCAGCGGTTTAGACATTAATGGCTGTGTGTTGAGTTATTTTGAGGGGACACCAAATTTACACTGTTATACAAGCTGTACACTCACTACTTTACATTGTAGCAAAGTGTCATTTCTTCAGCATTGTCACATGAAAAGATAGAATAAAAAAATTACAAAAATGTGAGGGGTGTACTCACTTTTGTGAGATACTGTATATACTGTATATATTTATATATATATATGTAACATTTTTGCACAAAGGTCATTCAAGTATTGTATGTACCATTTCATAGAGTCTTTTAGCTTTAAAAAAAGTTATCAAAGAAGCAAGCAAAAAGGAGCCAGCATCTTTACATCTTCTAAAACACTGGGATTAATAGCTTGAAATAATGAAAATAACATTTTGCAATTTGTTTCCAGGGGAGATGCCCTGGACATGGTTTTGTCTTATATCAGATCTGCTTCCACACTTCTTCTCCCAGGGACATACCGAGATCTTGTTCCCATTTGCTAACATAAATGAAATATTTGTTAGTATTTTACATTTTAGCACTTGATGGTAATTTAAGATAGATAAACTATGCCTAAAGTATAAGGATTAAAGCTAAAGGCCTGAGAATCCTCAGTCCTGAGAATAAAGCCTCGTACACACAGTTTGACGATTGTATGCAAACGGTCATACGTCCGCTCGTTGTATGATCATCCGGCCATTAGTACGCACGATTAGAACAGCCTATGTAATACGGTCATACAACAGAAGTTGTATGAGCAAACTATAAAATTTTGGTAGTACCAAGAAGTGGTCGTACGACCGTTGCATCGTGTGTACAGAGAAGTAGGTCCAACAAGTTGTACTGTGCAAAACACGCATGATCAGAAGTCAGGAATGGCCGAACGCTAATTACATGCACCTGAACTTTCTCTTTCATAACATGTCACTACGTTCGGCTTGGTCGTATGATCGTGTAGTGCCGCAAGTCAGTACGCAAGTTACATGATCCAACATACGATTTGGTCTATTCGGTCATGCGACCGTCGAACCATGTGTATGAGGCTTTGCTCAGCTCTGCTACACAGACTTTCTTATCTGGTATGGTAGAAGACCTTTATTTTCTTTGCTGAAAGCAATAACACCTCCCCTCGCCTGTGATTGGAAAATAAATAAGAAGCATCAAACTGAGGAGTCCATCTCTTTTGTGCTTCTTCTCCTTACGTATTTTGAGTAGATAGGGATATTGTGAGGCTGAGAAGAAGTCCAATTCAATTACACTATTTATATTTAAAGATACATTTAACATTTAATAATACAAAAAGACATGATGTGCAAATGGATAAAGTGATGCATTCATTTGTGTCTTTTATGTCTTCCTATGGCAGTTGTTCTCAACTCCGGTCTTTGGACCCACTAACAGGCCAGGTTTGCAAGATAACTGAAATACATCACATGTGATATAATTTGCTGCCCAGTGATTGCAGTATTCCAGTCTGCATCTCCCCAAGGTGATACTAAATCTGGCCTGTTAATGGGTCCTGAGGACAGGAGTTGAGAACCACTGGCGGAGAGTTTAGCTTTAAGAAACCTTAGTGCAAAGGAGGTGAAGCTTTGATTATTTAAACCACTTGGTATCATTTGCTGAATGTAATGTTTAACTTGCAGGTATCAACATTTTTTATTCTGAATTTTTATTGAAGAGCATAAAAAAAGTTTATTGCTATCTCTGGTATGTCATTTGCATAGTTTTAGTTTTTCAAGTATTATGACATGACCTTCAAAAAAAACCTTCCAGGGACTCAATAGTTTATAGCAAGGGTTTTTGAGAAAGGATGTAAGGGTAAGCGTGAGGAAATGAATCCTCCTTTATGGGGTAAGATATTTAGAAATAAACAGTTATGGGACTATTAAACTTTGATCAATCGTTAGGTAATAATCACAGGAGGTTTTGAATTTGTACAGAAATAACAAGAATTGCTTCTATTTTTATATAAAAAAGCAACTTCATAGAAAGCATTGCACTTTGTTGATTGGGTAATCTTGATTCAAAATTGATTGGGTAATCTTGATAATATCTTGTTATGTGTGAGTTAGTTAATCCACTTTCAGTTCCAGTACATTGTAAGTTTATAGAGTAGCCAGATGAAGGGGTTAAAATGAGATTCTAGGATCCCTAAAAAATGTACCGGAACTTTTATTTGTAATACTCAAAAAACTTGTATTTTACATAACAGTGTCATTTTGAGTTCTGTTATACATATACTGGACCAGGAAAGCTGAAATCTACTCCGCATGCTGGGCCTCTTTTTAATCTTTTTAATAAAGAAATAAATAAATGAGTATAAGGCTTCATGTACACTTGGCTGTCATTTATTGCAACCATGGGAAAACGCAAAAGGTGGCAAAATTGCTATAACTCAGAGATTTTGCTGGGTTTCGCGTTTTCCCACGGACAACAGTCAAAACCGTCCTATTCTGGACACGGTTCTTCCACATTCAGGAGAGGGACGCTGAGGGAGGTTGAACATCAATTAAACACAGCAGCTCCTAAACTCTGCTAAAAGCCTATGTGTGCATTGGCATGTACATACACGTACATGGCTTATAAGAAGCTGAATTTAGGAGCCTTAGCAAAAAAAAACACCAAAAGCTTCTAAGCTCATGTTTAGGAGCTGCTAGTGTACACGAAGCCTAAAGGAATCTGTATGAGCTTTTTTTAAAAAACATATACCTAGATATGAGAATTTAAATGGTTCACTGTCTGCTTTTTAATAAACAAAAACAGGGACAGATTGTTTGGTTATTTTTTTATTTATTTTTTTTACGAATGATTCTTTTACTGCACACTATGCCATATAAGAGCTGTATTTACTGTATTTTGACCTTTGAAGGCATTGATAGATCCACTCATAGGCATGGAAGGTGCCCCTGGGCACACCCTAATCACCCTGTTCTGTGTAGATTCCCCCTGCTGCCTGGCTGCAGAGAAAGGGACTGGGGAATCTCTGTCCTCAGTCTCTTTCTCTGTCTCTGTTTAGACCCCTGATATTTCACCAAAGCCACCCAGCAGGGCTCCTAAATAAAATTGTAAAAGAAATATTAAAATATATTGTAAAAAATAATAAAAAAACAAAATTGTAGAAAAAAAATAAAATAAAATAAAAATAAACTGTACTGACACCTATTTCTGCCCTACTGACACCATCCTCTGCCCTTCTGACATACATACATACACACATACACTCATGTTTGTTTGCGCTTTGTGGTGCACACCCTAATGCAATAGGCTGCGCACACCTATGGATCCACTTTAATTTATTAAAGATTGCTGATTGATTGGAATGTTTAAGAGTTTCTAAGCTTTATTTTTCAGGTAGTAATATAGAATAGAGTTTTTATGATAAAAAAAATGTTGAAAAAAAGGAAAAGGCAAATCCTTTACTTTTAATAGATCATAATAATTAGATTAATGGCTTCTATAGATGTAATAAGTCTTCCTTAGTGGTTCATTATGCAGTAATTTTCATTCTATATATGCATACGGCTTCCTGCTTAATGAATTTAGGAGTTTGACCTTCCTTAATTGCTAATTATTTTTTTATTTAAGGACTTGCCTTCATTTTCCATCGTCCTTATGCTTAACAATTGTTTCCATGTCAAATATTTTGATTAGAGTCTGAAATAAATGGTTTAATTATAAACATAATACTTCATCTTAATGAAACTTCCATCACCTGCTATTAGCAAGATAGGAGGTTATCTTGTGGAATATCAAAATAGAATCCAATTATTAAGACAATTTTATAACAAGGCTTTGCTTTTCAGATACAAACACATTTTGTTTAATTTAAACAAATATGGACTCTTCGTGTATCACAGAAAATATATTTGAACCAGTGATAATTAAACAACATCAAATAATGATGTTATTAAGCACATGCATGTGCATGCTATGGTAATTCTGTAATGTTCTATTCTGGCATGTATAAAGTTGAAAAAAAAAATCTGTCTACCAACATATTGGCAGGCCACATATATATATATATATATAGATATATATATATATATATATACAGTTCTGCTCATAAGTAGAGTTGAGCGGACATCTGGATGTTCAGGTTTGGCGGGTTTGGGCAAACTTTGCAAAAAGGTTTGAGTTCGGCCCTGAACTTGACCCGAACTTGACCCCAAAACCCATTGAAGTCAGTGGTGACCTGAACCTTTGGGCACTAAAATGGCTCTAAAAAAGATCTGGAAAGGGCTAGAGGGCTGCAAAAGGAAGCAAAATGGGGGTAAGAGTAGGACAAATGGTCTGCAAACAAATGTGAATAGGGAAATAACTTAAAATTACATAAAAAAATAAAAAATGGAGGAGGAGGAGGATGTGGAGTAGGAGGTCGAGTGCCACAGCTGCGTTGGTGACCTCTTCCTCCTCCTTTGACTTCGCCTTGTGCTTCCACTGAGCCCCCCCCTGTCATTTGGGAATGCCCTCAGCAGCGCGTCTACCAGCGTACACTAGTAGTTGCGCATCTTCCAATCACGCTCCAGTGAGGGATTTAAGGACAGCACGTTGTCCTTGTAATCAGGAACCAGCAGGGTGGCCACCCAGTAATCAGCACAAGTTACAATGTGGGCAACTCAGCTGTTGTTGCACAGGCACTGCAGCATGTAGTCGCTCATGTGTGCCAGGCTGCCCAGAGGCAAAGACAAGCTGTCCTCTGTGGGAGGTGTATCATCTGTGTCCTCTGTATCCCCCCAGCCACACTCCAGTGATGCCCACAAGCTGCGTTTGGTGCCACCCTGCTGTGAACACGGTTCATCCTCCTCCTCATCATTATCCTCATCCTCCATTATCCTCATCCTCCAGAACTGTGCCCTGGCTTGGAAATTTTTTACCTGGCCTATGCTGGTCCAGGAACCCACCCTCCGAGCCACTTGTGAATGACTGGCCTGATAACCGTGGAAATGACCCCTCTTCCTCCTCCTCTTCCTCCTGTGCCACATCCTCTTCCATCATCGCCCGAAGTGTTTTTTCAAGGAGACATAGAAGTGGGATAGTAACGCTGAGAACAGCGTCATCGACACTGGCCATGTTGGTGGAGTACTCGAAACACCGCAGAATGGTACACAGCTCTCGCATGGAGGCCCACTCGTTGGTGGTGAAGTAGTGCTGTTACGCAGAGTGACTGACCCGTGCGTGCTGCTGCTGAAACTCCAATATTGACTGCTACTGCTCGCACAGTCCCTCCAGCATGTGCAAGGTGGAGTTCCACCTTGTGTGCACATCACATAGGAGGCGGTGAGCTGGAAGGCTGAATTTCCGCTGCAGCACAGACAGGCGAGCAGCAGCAGGGTGAGAACGCCGAAAGCGCGCACAGACGGCCCGCACTTTCTGCAGCAGCTCTGACATATCCGGGTAGTTTTTTAGAAATTTCTGCACCACCAAGTTCAGCACATGTGCCAGGCAAGTGATGTGCTTCAAACCGGCTAGGCCCAGAGCTGCTACAAGCTTTTGCCCATTATCGCACACCACCAGGCCGGGCTTGAGGCTCAGTGGCAACAACCACTCATCGGTCGGTTGTTCAATGCCCGTCCACAGCTGATGCGCAGTGTGGGGTTTATCCACCAAACATATCAGTTTTAAAACAGCCTGCTGTCGTTTCCCCTGGGATGTGCTGAAGTTGGTGGAGAAGGTGTTACGCTGAGCGGATAAGGAGGTGGTAGAGGAGGAAGCGGAATAGGAGGAGGAGGAAACAGGAGGCAAAGAGAAATGCCCTGCATTCATCGGTTACATGCGCCAAACTGCTATCCGCCTCAAGCCCACCAGCCACATCATTTGCCCAGTGTGCAGTTAGCAAGATATAGCGTCCCTGCCAGTGCTTACTGGTCCACGTATCAGTGGTTATGTGGACCTTGCCACAGATGGTGTTGCGCAGTGCACACTTGATCTTGTCCCTGACTTTTTTGTGCAGGGAAGGGATGGCTCGCCTGGAAAAGTAGTGCGGCTGGGAACAACATACTGTAGGACAGCCACCGCCATCAGGTTTTTAAAACTGTCCATGCCCACCAAACGGAATGACAGCATTTCAAAGGCCAGGAATTTGGAAATGCTGGAATTCAGGGCCAGGGATCGCGGATGGGTAGGGGGGTACTTTCTCTCCAGTGTTTGGGATATGTACAGCTGTAAGCTTCCATGGGACCATGTGGAAATGCTTGGGGATGGTAGAGGACATGGTGGCGTTGCTGTCACATGCTCTGTTTGCTGGGTGGCAGGTGAAACTGTCACTGTAGAGGTGGAGGAAGAGGCCGAGGCAGCAGTAGAAGAGGAAGCAGGAGGAGGCCGAGACCTTTCTTGGATTTTGAGGTAATTATTCCAATGCAGCTTGTGCCTTGAATTTAGATGCCTGATCATGCAGGTTGTGGTCAGGTTTAGAACATGTATGCCTCGGCTCAGGATATCATTGAACAGCGTGCAAACCACTCGTGTCTTGTCGTCAGCACATTGTATGAAGAACAGCCACGCGGGGAAACGCCTTTGAGCTGCCTTTGGTGTGCTAGGTCCCTGGGTGCGGTTGGTAGTAGCAGGCCTACTGTCTAGGGGACGATCGCTCCGCTTTTGCAACCTGCTTGCTCTTTTGCTGTGCTGATGCCTCTGTGCGACCACCACCTCTTCCTCCAAACTGTACACGTCACTCGCATGACCCTCATTCCATGTGGGGTCTAGGACCTCATCATCCTCCTCCACATCATCTTCCATCCACCCTTCACCACTGCCCTCCTTGTCAGTCTGCACACTGAGGAAAGCTGCAGCAGTTGGCACCTGTGTTTCGTCATCATCAGAGATGTGCTGCGCTGGTGTTTCCATGCCCTCATCCTGCAACAGAAGTGGTTGGGCATTGGTGCATTCAATGTCTTCCACTTCTGGGGCAGGGCTATGTGGATGGCCCACGGAATGCACACCAGGAGAGTGATCAAAAAGCATAAGAGTCTGTTGCATGACTTGAGGCTCAGACTGCTTGGCTAACATATAACGTTGAAGGTTCTGTCGGCTACACGCACCTGAGGAAGGTGTTTCACTTGTGCGTGTAGCTGGCACAGATCGACCACGTCCTATCCTTGCAACAAGAGCTTCACCAACACCAGCAGCACCAGCAGCATCACGACCACGTCCCTTATTTGACGCTCTCCTCATTTTGCCCGCAAATGTATTATGTAGCACTATTTAAATATTTATTAATACAAAAAAAATGAATAATAAATTCTTCTTCTTCTACAGGAGTAGCAGGAACCTCTCCCTATAGAACTAGGAGATGATTTTAGAACAATAATCTGTCCCTTACAGCACCAGCAGGAATCTCTCCCTTTAGAACTAGGAGATGATTATAGAACAACAATCTGTCCCTTACAGCAACAACAGCAACCTGACCCTATAGGAGTAGGCGATGATTTTAGAACAATAATCTGTCCCTTACAGCAACAGCAGGAACCTGACCCTATAGGAGTAGGCGATGATTTTAGAACAATAATCTGTCCCTTACAGCAACAGCAGGAACCTCTCCCTTTAGAACTAGGAGATAATTATAGAACAATAATCTGTCCCTTACAGCAACAGCAGGAACCTGACCCTATAGGAGTAGGTGATGATTTTAGAACAATAATCTGTCCCTTACAGCAACAGCAGGAACCTCTAACTTTAGAACTAGGAGATGATTATAGAACAATAATCTGTCCCTTACAGCAACAGCAGGAGCCTTAGCCTATAGGCGTAGGCGATGATTTAAGAACAATAATCTGTTCCTTACAGCAACAGCAGGAACCTGACCCTATAGGAGTAGGTGTTGATTTTAGAACAATAATCTGTCCCTTACAGCAACAGCAGGAACCTCTCCCTTTAGAACTAGGAGATGTTTTTAGAACAATAATCTGTCCCTTACAGCAACAGCAGGGACCTCTCCCTTTAGAACTAGGAGATGATTTTAGTACAATAATCTGTCCCTTAAAGCACCAGCAGGAACCACTCCCTTTAGAACTAGGAGATGATTAAAGAACAATAATCTGTCCCTTACAGCAAAAGCAGGAATCTGACCCTATAGGAGTAGGTGATGATTTTAGAACAATAATCTGTCCCTTACAGCAACAGCAGGAACCTCTCCCTTTAGAACTAGGAGATGATTATAGAACAATAATCTGTCCCTTACAGCAACAACAGGAACCTGACCCTATAGGAGTAGGCAATGAGTTTAGACCAATAATCTGTCCCTTACAGCAACAGCAGGAACCTCTCCCTTTAGAACTAGGAGATGATTTTAGTATAATAATCTGTCCCTTAAAGCACCAGCAGGAACCTCTCCCTTTAGAACTAGGAGATGATTATAGAACAACAATCTGTCCCTTACAGCAACAACAGCAACCGGACCCTATAGGAGTAGGCGATGATTTTAGAACAATAATCTGTCCCTTACAGCAACAGCAAGAACCTGACCCTATAGGAGTAGGCGATGATTTTAGAACAATAATCTGTCCCTTACAGCAACAGCAGGAACCTCTCCCTTTAGAACTAGAAGATAATTATAGAACAATAATCTGTCCCTTACAGCAAAAGCAGGAACCTGACCCTATAGGAGTAGGTGATGATTTTAGAACAATAATCTGTCCCTTACAGCAACAGCAGGAGCCTTAGCCTATAGGCGTAGGCGATGATTTAAGAACAATAATCTGTTCCTTACAGCAACAGCAGGAACCTGACCCTATAGGAGTAGGTGTTGATTTTAGAACAATAATCTGTCCCTTACAGCAACAGCAGGAACCTCTCCCTTTAGAACTAGGAGATGCTTTTAGAACAATAATCTCTCCCTTACAGCAACAGCAGGAACCTCTCCCTTTAGAACTAGGAGATGGTTATAGAATAATAATCTGTCCCTTACAGCAACAGCAGGAACCTGACCCTATAGGAGTAGGCAATTATTTTAGAACAATAATCTGTCCCTTACAGCAACAGCAGGAACCTGACCCTATAGGAGTAGGTGATGATTTTAGAACAATAATCTGTCCCTTACAGCAACAGCAGGAACCTCTCATTTTAGGACTAGGAAAGGATTTTAGAACAATAATCTGTCCCTTACAGCAACAGCAGGAACCTGACCCTATAGGAGTAGGCGATGATTTTAGAACAATAATCTGTCCCTTACAGCAACAGCAGGAACCTCTCCCCTTAGAACTAGGAGATGATTTTAGAACAATAATCTGTCCCTTACAGCAACAGCAGGAACCTGACCCTATAGGAGTAGGCGATGATTTTAGAACAATAATCTGTCCCTTACAGCAACAGCAGGAACCTCTCCCTTTAGAACTAGGAGATGCTTTTAGAACAATAATCTGTCCCTTACAGCAACAGCAGGAACCTGACCAAATAGAACTAGGAGATGATTTTGAACAATATTCTGTCCCTTACAGCAACAGCAGGAACCTGACCCTATAGAACTAGGAGATGATTTTAGAACAATAATCTGTCCCGGTAAGCAGTAGACTCTACCTAGTCCAATCAGATCGTACTGTAATGCAGGATGAGATCTGCAATCTGTCTCTCAAAGCAGTAGTAGTAGTAGTAATCTCTACTTAGTCCACAATCAGATCGTTCTGTAATGCAGGATGAACAGTTATTTATATCTGCAATCTGTCCCTCACAGCGCCGGCAGCATCCTCTCCCTACATTAACCAGAGAGCATGTGACATGCAGCACTAAGTGACTCCAGCTTATAAAGAGGCTTGGTCACATGATGCACTGGCCAATCACAGCCATGCCATTAGTAGGCATGGCTGTGAAGGCTTCTAAGGGCAAACCAGTGAAACACTTGTTGATTGGCTGCCCTGCAACTATTCAACAGGCAGGATCAAATAACCGAACCCAGAACCCAAACCCAAACTTTTTATCAAATGTCCGGGTTAGGGTCCGGGTCACGGATACCCCAAAGTTTGGTACGGACCTGAACTTTTCAGTTCGGGTTCGCTCAACTCTAGGCACTTATATGCAGCAATGATGAGCACTGATAGGCGGCACTGATAATCATCACTGACGGGCACTGATAGGTGGCACTGATATGCAGCACTGGCAGGCACTAGTTGGCACTCATAGGTGGCACTGATAGGTGCCACGGATGGGCACTGATAGGTGGCACTGGTGGGCACTGATAGGTGGCACTGGTACGCACTGACGGGCACTGATGGGCAAATGCACTGATAGGGGCCATTTCCCTGGTGGTCTAGGGTGGCATCTGAAGGTGGCCCTGATTGCCAACCATATTTGGCACTGTGCCCTTTACCTGGTGGTCTAGGGTGGTCTCCCTGGTAGTCCTGCTCTGCTCCCTGGTGGTCCTTGGTCGGCTCCCTGGTAGTCCTGAGTAGGAACATCCCTGGTGGTCCCTGGGCAGGCTCCCTGGTGGTCTAGGGTGGCAATCCGAGGGGGGGGCTGCATTTATAAACCATCAGCACAGACCCCCCCTGTCAGGAGAGCAGCCAATCGGCTCTCCACTGCTCAGGTCTGCAGACCCGAGTACAGGAAAAGCCGATAAACGGCTTTCCTGTTTACACTGTGACCAGCAGTGATTGGTCACAGCTGATCACATGGTAAAGTGCTTCCGATGGAAGCACTTTACTGAGAACGGTAATGCAAGGGGTCAGACTGACCCCCCACACCACCGATCGCCATGATGCGTGCCCCCCTGGCCGCATGCCGGCATGTTATCCTGAGGATGTCATATAACTCC
Organism: Glandirana rugosa; assembly: GCA_018402905.1. Taxonomy (NCBI): domain Eukaryota; kingdom Metazoa; phylum Chordata; class Amphibia; order Anura; family Ranidae; genus Glandirana; species Glandirana rugosa. Next base: position 374,161 of record BLSH010299461.1, on the reverse strand, counting down.
CAGTCAGCATAACTCAACCACTTCCTGGTCATCATTCTGAATACAGCAGTAGGGAAGCGGTTAAACCCCCTGATGGTGGACTCCAGTGGACCACAAAATCTGGTCTGGAATCAACCCTGCCAAGGTGGCTGGTAGAACCCGCACCGGACTCCACCTTAGTCCACGCCAAATGAACGCATGTGAGGCGACACATAGCATCCATCTATTGCTCCGCTTAACTTCACAATATATATACTGTATATCTATATATCTATATCTATATATATATATATATATATATATATATATATAGAGTGCCTCTGAACCTAACTTGATGTCCTTCAATCACCATGTATCAAACAATTGCCATTGTTTTTCTTTTTTTAGGTACTTAGAGTACTTAGTACTCTTTAAAGAGGTACTTAGGGAATTGAGTTACCTTTCTGATTTTGTCACAGTTGCTATGTTTACAGGATAATATTGGTAGTTTTCTAAATGTGCTTGTAAACTAGTAGTTTGCTAAAAATGCTTTCTATTGTTGTCTAGAATGTACAACAATCAAAAAACAGATGTCCAAAATATATAGTAAATCATTATACACTTTGGACATTTTGCCAGCCAAGGTTTTTCAAAATTCCGGAGTATAGAATAGCTTAGTCCAACTCTGAACGCTGTTAAATTTACCCATACATACTGCTGGCCTGCAATGTACGTTAGAGAGCTTCAACCTGAGACGCCCAAGCCAAGGTGATCATATTCTAGACCTTGTACTGACAAATGGGGATTGACTATCTGATGTTAAGGTGGAAGAAAATGTGGGTTCTAGTGATCGCCAATGCCTTTGGTTTGATATTGTCAGAACCCCCTGCCCCAAAGCTCTCCCCATGTTGAGGGCATGTGGACTGGTATGATTCAGGAGGTGGGGCTTCATCACCCCCCTTTCCTGACCTAACAGGCTGCATGCCCAGATAAGGCTCTGGTATGGATTTTAGGGGGGCCCCATTGACGGCTGATGACTAGAGTTGAGCGGACACTTGGATGTTCGGGTTCATCGGGTTCGGCCGAACTTCACGAAAAAGTACGAGTTCGGCACCGAACTTGACCCGAACTTGACCCCAGACCCCAAACCCCATTGAAGTCAATGGTGACCCGTACTTTTGGCCACAAAAATGGCTCTAAAAAAGTAATGGAAAGGGCTAGAGGGCTGCAAATGGAAGCAAAATGGGGGTAAGAGTGGATCAAGTGCCCTACAAACAAATGTGGATAGGGAAATAACTTAAAATCACATAAAAAGGAGGAGGTAGATGTGGAGTAGGAGCCTAGAGGTTGGTGAGGCGGTGACCATGGCGGTTTAGGTGGAAGTGGCGGTGGGGGAGGAGGAGGTAGCTAACACTGTTTTTTGTTTGTTTGTTTTTTTTTATCTAATTGGGGTAGCACCCAAAATATTGAGACATATTCAAAAAAAAAAAGTATACCAATGGCTGTGTGAGGCCGGTCAAAATGTCTATTCTACACAAGGTACAGACAAGTCTTGTGGGATCCATGCCTGGTTCATTTTAATAAACTTTAGCTTGCCCACGTTGGCTGTGGACAGGCAGCTCCGCTTGTCTGTGATAATGCCCCCTGCCATGCTAAACACACGTTCAGACAAAAAACTGGCTGCAAGGCAGGCCAGCACCTCCAAGGCATAAAGGGCAAGCTCAGGCCATGTGCCCAACTTGGAGACCCAGAAGCTGAATGGGGCAGACCCATCAGTCAGTACATGCAGGCGTGTGCACACATATTGTTCCACCATGTTGCTGAAACGTTGCCTATCAGCTGGTGGTGCTGTTTGTTGTGGTGTGCTGCTGACAAAGCTTTTTCACATTTCAGCCATGCTAACCCTGCCTTCTGAGGTGCTGGAGGTGCCACAGCTGCATTGGCGACCTCTTCCTCCTCCTCTGCCTTCGCCTTGGGACCCGTTGTCATTTGGGAATGCCCTCAGCAGTGTGTCTACCAGTGTGCGCTTGTAGTCACGCATTTTCCGATCGCGCTCCAGTGAGGAAATTAAGGATGGCGCATTGTCCTTGTAATGGGGATCCAGCAGGGTGGCCACCGAGTAATCAGCACAAGTTAAAATGTGGGCAACTCGGCTGTCGTTGAGCAGGCACTGCAGCATATAGTCGCTCATGTGTGCCAGGCTGCCCAGAGGCAAAGACAAGCTGTCCTCTGTGGGAGGTGTATCATCTGTGTCCTCCGTATCCCCCCAGCCACGCTCCAGTGATGCCCACGAGCTGCGTTGGATGCCAACCTGCTGTGAACATGGTTTCTCCTCATCATCATCATTATCCTCGTCCTCCTCATCCTCCAGAACTGTGCCCTGGCTTGCAATTTTTTTACCTGGCCTATACTGGTGCAGGAACCCATCCTCCGAGCCACTTGTGAATGACTGGCCAGATAACCATGGAAATTACCCCTCTTCCTCCTCCTCCTATGCCACATCCTTTTCCATCATCGCCCGAAGTGTTTTTTCAAGGAGACAAAGAAGTGGGATAGTAACGCTGAGAACAGCGTCATCGGCACTGGCCATGTTGATGGAGTACTCGAAACACCGCAATATGGTACACAGGTAATAATAAATGATTATTCTTTTTTTTTGAAAACAGCAACGTAGATACACTTTTTATTTTTGTGCAAGAAATGAACCACTCACACCAGCAGCAGGAACCTCTCCCTACACCAGTATGAGATGATTTTAGAACGCTAATCTGTCCCTCACCGCACTGACAAATACCTGTCCCTACTGCAGTATGAGATGATTTTAGAACGCTAATCTGTCCCTCACAGCACCACCAGGAACCTCTCCCTACACCAGTATGAGATGATTTTAGAACGCTAATCTGTCTCTCACAGCACCAACGGGAACCTCTCCTTACATCAGTATGAGATGATTTTAGAACGCTAATCTGTCCCTCACAGCACCGCCAGGAACCTCTCCCTACACCAGTATGAGATGATTTTAGAACGCTAATCTGTCTCTCACAGCACCGACGGGAACCTCTCCCTACACCAGTATGAGATGATTTTAGAATGCTAATCTGTCCCTCACAGCACCGCCAGGAACCTCTCCCTACACCAGTATGAGATGATTTTAGAACGCTAATCTGTCCCTCACAGCACCGACGGGAACCTCTCCCTACACCACTATGAGATGATTTTAGAACACTAATCTGTCCCTCACAGCACAGCCAGTAAACTCTCCCTACACCAGTATGAGATGATTTTAGAATGCTAATCTGTCCCTCACAGCACCGACAGGAACCTGTCCCTACTGCAGTATGAGGTGATTTTAGAACGATAATCTGTCCCTCACAGCATCGACAGGAACCTCTCCCTACTCCAGTATGAGATGATTTTAGAATGATAATCTGTCCTTCACAGCACCGACAGGAACCTCTCCCTACACCAGTATGAGATGATTTTAGAACGCTAATCTGTCCCTCACTGCACTGACAGGAACCTGTCCCTACTGCAGTATGAGATGATTTTAGAACGATAATCTGTCCGTCACAGCACAGACAGGAACCTGTCACGGGGGTTTCTCTCTGGAACGCACGCCACCGCAGCAAAGATTGTCAGGATTGTATTACACACTTGCTGAAGACCTATCTGTGTTCTGTAAGTACAACTTTATACTTGCGCAATAAATGAGACTTATTGTACAGTACACACTATGGTTTCCCTTATCTTTGTCTTCTGAGTGCCCTTGGACAATCGCATCAGTGTAAGGATTTATCCCATTGAAGATCCTTCTGACGTCCGGGATTTTGAGCCCCCACCAGAATTTGCCCTCCATGACCCACTGACTGAAAAGCAGTGGGTCCACGTTCTCTGGTGAGTGCGGGCACCAAGGGGGTCACCATCCAATGTGTGTCACTTCACTGCACATTTATCGATTTTAGGAGCACAGACTTGCACTTCATTTACAGCACTTTGAAGCACCTATCACTTTAAGGAAGGATTAACCCATTGACTTACTTATATATTTGGATTGAGATTTTTTCTGATATTTTTTCTGATATTTTTTTGTTGTTTTGGACTTTATGGGAGGCTGATAACCTGAGTACAGCAGTCCCCAGTTATGTGATGTTTTTCAGTCATTTGCTATTATATATATTTATTTTAAGATTCACATATGGATTGTTCACAATGTTATTTTGTATAATGCAATTTTGATTTATTGGAACATATACACTTTTTTAGAGTGATTTATTTATCAGAGGGTCGGGCGCTGATTTACAGTATTTACAGTATAATAGGAACCTGTCCCTACTGCAGTATGAGATTATTTTAGAACGATAATCTGTCCCTCACAGCACCGACAGGAACCTCTCCCTACACCAGTATGAGATGATTTTAGAACGCTATTCTGTTCCTCACTGCACCACCAGGAACCTCTCCCTACACCAGTATGAGATGATTTTAGAACGATAATCTGTCCATCACAGCACCGACAGGAACCTCTCCCTACACCAGTATGAGATGATTTTAGAACGATAATCTGTCCCTCACAGCACCAACAGGAACCTCTCCCTACTCCAGTATGAGATGATTTTAAGACAATAATCTGTCCTTCACAGCACCGACAGGAACCTCTCCCTACACCAGTATGAGATGATTTTAGAACGCTAATCCGTCCCTCACTGCACTGACAGGAACCTGTCCCTACTGCAGTATGAGATGATTTTAGAACGATAATCTGTCCCTCACAGCACAGACAGGAACCTGTCGCGGGGGTTTCTCTCTGGAACGCACGCCACCGCAGCAAAGATTGTCAGGATTGTATTACACACTTGCTGAAGACCTATCTGTGTTCTGTAAGTACAACTTTATACTTGTGCAATAAATGAGACTTATTGTACAGTACACACTATGGTTTCCCTTATCTTTGTCTTCTGAGGGCCCTTGGACAATCGCATCAGTGTAAGGATTTATCCCATTGAAGATCCTTCTGACGTCCGGGATTTTGAGCCCCCACCAGAATTTGCCCTTCATGACCCACTGACTGAAAAGCAGTGGGTCCACGTTCTCTGGTGAGTGCGGGCACCAAGGGGGTCACCATCCAATGTGTGTCACTTCACTGCACATTTATCGATTTTAGGAGCACGGACTTGCACTTCATTTACAGCACTTTGAAGCACCTATCACTTTAAGGAAGGATTAACCCATTGACTTACTTATATATTTGGATTGAGATTTTTTCTGATATTTTTTCTGATTTTTTTTGTTGTTTTGGACTTTATGGGAGGCTGATAACCTGAGTACAGCAGTCCCCAGTTATGTGATGTTTTTCAGTCATTTGCTATTATATATATTTATTTTAAGATTCACATATGGATTGTTCACAATGTTATTTTGTATAATGCAATTTTGAGTTATTGGAATATATACACTTTTTTAGAGTGATTTATTTATCAGAGGGTCGGGCGCTGATTTACAGTATTTACAGTATAATAGGAACCTGTCCCTACTGCAGTATGAGATTATTTTAGAACGATAATCTGTCCCTCACAGCACCGACAGGAACCTCTCCCTACACCAGTATGAGATGATTTTAGAACGCTATTCTGTTCCTCACAGCACCACCAGGAACCTCTCCCTACACCAGTATGAGATGATTTTAGAACGATAATCTGTCCATCACAGCACCGACAGGAACCTCTCCCTACACCAGTATGAGATGATTTTAGAACGATAATCTGTCCCTCACAGCATTAACAGGAACCTCTCCCTACTCCAGTATGAGATGATTTTAAGACAATAATCTGTCCTTCACAGCACCGACAGGAACCTCTCCCTACTCCAGTATGAGATGGTTTTAGAACGATAATCTGTCCCTCACAGCCCCAACGGGAACCTCTCCCTACACCAGTATGAGAAGATTTTAGAACACTAATCTGTCCCTCACAGCACCGACAGGAACCTCTCCCTACTGCAGTATGAGATGATTTTAGAACAATAATCTGTCCCTCACGGCACCGACAGGAACCTCTCCCTACACCAGTATGAGATGATTTTAGAACGATAATCTGTCCCTCACAGCACCGACCGGAACCTCTCCCTACACCAGTATGAGATGATTTTAAAATGCTAATCTGTCCCTCACAGCACCGACAGGAACCTGTCCCTACTGCAGTATGAGATGATTCTAGAACGATAATCTGTGCCTCACAACACCGACAGGAACCTGTCCCTACTCCAATATGAGATGATTTTAGAACGATACTCTTTCCCTCACAGCACCGACAGGAACCTGTCCCTACTCCAGTATGAGATGATTTTAGAACGATAATCTGTCCCTCACAGCACCGACAGGAACCTGTCCCTAATGCAGTATGAGATGATATTAGAACGCTAATCTTTTCCTCACAGCACCAGGAACCTGTCCCTAATGCAGTATCAGATGATATTAGAACGCTAATCTTTCCCTCACAGCACTGCCAGGAACCTGTACCTAATGCAGTATCAGATGATATTAGAACACAGATTTTTCCCTCACAGCACCAGGAACCTGTCCCTAATGCAGTATCAGATGATATTAGAACGCTAATCTTTCCCTCACAGTGCCAGGAACCTGTACCTAATGCAGTATCAAATGATATTAAAACGCTAATCTTTCCCTCACAGCACCGCCAGGAACCTGTCTCTAATGCAGGATGAGATGATATTAGAACACTAATCTTTCCCTCACAGCACCAGAAACCTGTACCTACTCCAGTATCAGATGATTTTAGAACGCTAATCTTTCCCTCACAGCACCGCCAGGAACCTGTCCCTAATGCAGGATGAGATGATATTAGAACACTAATCTCTCCCTCACAGCAGCGGCAGCATCCTCTCCCTACTCCAGTACAAGACGATGTGACACGTGGCACTACGTGACTCCAGCTCATATAGAGGCTGGGTCACATGATGCACTGGCCAATCACAGCCATGCCATTAGTAGGCATGGCTGTGATGGCTTCTAAGGGCAAACCAGTGAAACGCTTGTTGATTGGCTGCCCTGCAACTATTCAAAATATTATTTTACTGAAAAGGGTAGTTGATGCTTGGAGTAAACTTCCAGCAGAGGTAGTGAGTCAGCCAAGAGTAAATGGCTTCAAACATGTTTGGAACAAACATAGATCTATACTATAGACAAAATTCTAGATCTAGACAAAAAAGTGAATAAAAGATAACAAAAATGGGAAGACAATGGAATACTTATTTTTTCTGCCGTCACTTTGCTTTGTTTTTAATGTAATTGTCCAGGCAGCAGCTTTAAGACAAAGTGCAGTGATGTGGAGTAACCATAGTAATTGTATTTCTTTTAACACAGTTTAGAGCAGGTAGATTAACCACTTCCTGCCCAGCCTATAGACAAATGACTGCCTGGTAGTGGTTTCGTTATCCTGACTGGACGTCCATTGATGTCCTAACCGATCAGTGGTGTGTCAGTCTGACCCACCGCATTACCGATCTCAGTAAAGAGCTTCCATTGGAAGCTCTTTACCACGTGATCGGCCATGACCAATTATGGCTGATCACAGTGTAAACTGGAAGAGCCGTTTATCGTCTTTTCCTCTACTCGCGTCTGCAGACGTGAGTAGAGGAGAGACGGTCGGCGGCTCTCCTGACAAGAGGGGTCTTCGCTGAATGTTTATCAGCACAGACCCCCAGAATCGCCACCCAGGACCACCATGGAGCCCACCAGGACCAACAGGGAATGCCCACCCAAGGACCGCCAGGGAGACGACCAGGGAGCTGATCCTGACCATCAGGGAGCTGATCCTAGACCACCAGGGAGCCCACCCTAGACCACCAGGTAAGCGGCACAATGCCCAAGGTTGGCACTCAGTGCCAATTTCAGATGCCACCCAGGACCACCAGGGAATGACAACCTGACAGTGCAATCTGTTATTGCCACGCACCAGTGCCACCTATCAGTGCCCACCAGTGCCCCCTACCACTGCCACCTACCAGTGCCACCTATCAGTGCTCATCAGTGCCACCTATCAGTGACCAGTGCCATATATCAGTGCCCATCAGTGCCACCTATGAGTGCCCATCAGTGCTGCTTATCAGTGCCCGTCAGTGCTGCATATCAGTGCCCATCAGTGTTGCTTATCAGTGCTGCCTATCAGTGCCCATCAGTGCTGCATATAAGTGCTTCATCATCAGTGCCCATCAGTGCCGCCTCATCAGTGCCTCCTCATCAGTGCCAATCAGTAGTGCCTCATCAGTGCCCATCAGTGTAGCCTCATCAGTGTCCATCAGTGATGGAGAAAATGTACTTATTTACAAAGTTTTGTGAAAGAAACAGGGAAAACTTTTTTTTTCAAAATTTTCGGTCTTTTTTTACTTGTAGCCCAAAAAATAAAAACCGCAGAGATGATCAAATATCATCAAAAGAAAGCTCTATTTGTGAGAACAAAATGATAAACGTTTTGTTTCGGTACAGTGTAGCGTGCCTGCGCAATTGTCATTCAAAATGGAACTGCACTGAAAGCTGAAAATTGGTCTGAGCGGGAAGGGGGGTAAGTGGCTGGTATTGAAGTGGTTAAGGGTTATTGGTTTATATGTGGTACAACACTAACCTTTCTGTTAAAAAGGGGCTTTGAGATTTGTATGGATTGAGAAGTATAGTATTTTTCCATGTGTTCATAAACTATTATTGTGCTAGAAAAACCTATTTTCATATCAGTCTACCAGTTCTTTGCATTGGAAACTGGAATGCATGTAAATTAATGCTACCACTCTAATCTAATATTTGTATTGCTAATACCTTGTTTTTTTGTTCACTGACACATGAACTCATGCTGCCCTGACCTCATTCTGTCTTTTTGTTTTTAAAACTGAACTGATTGCTCTCTGCCCCATTTCCCCTTGAACACTCTTTACAGTATAACCTGCTAACTGCTGCTAAATTTTGATCTTGAGACTCGCTGTTATGATGTCTGTATCCCACTGCATTTCCAAACATTCCATACTGATAGATTTCTCAGATATGAAAATTCTGAATGGCCCTATAGGGTTAACTGCTGATTCTGCATGGATCAGCTGCTACAAAATGTGTAGCTTGCAAAAGTGTGCCTGTTTAATAAACAAGATATCATTTTTAGTATACCACATATACAGTAGCACAGCGTACATGAAGAGCAGAGTGATTTTATCCCCTTAGGTATCCCCTGAGGACATGCATGCACACGAAGTGCATTGGGTGGGGCCTTACATGCTGATATGATTCTGCCGCTTTCAGGTTCCAGATCAGTGACCATTTTAGTAAGTCTGGGTGCTTCCTAATGTGTTTGCTTTGACATGGAATTGTTTGATGTGTTAATGTACGACCTTTTTATCAATAAATACTGCACTATATACCTTGTCTATTCACTGTGGTGAGCATTTTCTGCATAGGAACCCATTTTGGAGTGTGGAAATCTGAAGTGGGAATCTAAGGCCCCTTTCACATGGGCGTATGTTCTGCCGTTGCTAAATGTAAGCCAGATACCAGACTCCAAAGCACAACGATTACTTGCATTTGTACAGTCCGATTAGCCACTGTTACATGCAGTTACGTTTAGCTGCAGTAGAAACATTCTTAACATTCTTGACATTTCTGAAGTACTTCCTATTGATTTTCTATGCTTGTTGCCGTTGCTATCCGTAGATGACACAGTGCACTGCTTTTACCTGCAGATAGCTGCAGATTCATGCAGATAGCTGCATAACATCGTTCCTGGACGCATTCCAATCCATTTTTTCTAATCGTTCTAAATCGTCTGTAACAAAACCGTTGCTAAATGCAGAGTGTGAATGGGGCCATAGGAAAGCATTGTCACAGTATAGCTGCGGTAGATAACTTCATCTATCCGCAACTAAAAGCTGGATTCTATCTGTCCGTGTAAAAGAGGCTTAAGAGAGGGTTCCATGTGCTTGCAAGAATGGCTGTGATTATATGCTAATGTTTATTAGCTGCCCGGTGAGTGCATAAGGGTGTAGGATTACTGCACTTCTGGTGACAGAGTGGAGGCTTTTTCACATTGGGAATCACTATTATTGAGGATCTCAAGAGGATTCTCTTGTATGATTTAGGGACTTTTATGAACTTTTGGCGAACTGTAGAGCAGCAGCACTTTATTACTGCTTTGTTTGCACGTTATATGGTTTTTGAATATTGCTGACGCTGCATACAATATTGATTGATGCACCTTAATGTTTTATTAATTCATGCACCTTATTATTTTAGGATGGGTTAACACCATTGCGAATTGGATTCAGGTTTTTACCGCATCCAATTCGCAATAGAAGGAGATTTTGACCACCTCTCTATGGAACCGGTTCACATATCTCCACAACAGGTCCAGTGCAATGTGCACAAAAATGTTGTGCTAATTTTGGTCTGTTTCAGCTCCGAATTCAGCCCAAAATTTGAGCTGAGATCGGACCTGAAACGATGAACCAGGACGCACCAGACCCCTGCTGTGAGTCGCATGCGGTTCATATGTGAACCCAGCCTTATTGTTTCATTTTCATTCCATTTATATCATATTCTGTTGCACCTTATGATGAAGCTCTGCATACAGGCGGTCCCTGGGTTACAAACAAGATAGGGACTGTAGGTTTGTTCATAAGTTGAATTTGTTTGTAAGTCGGAACAGGTACATTTTTTAAGTGTAGCTTTAGCCAAAACAAATATTTTTAAGCTTTTTGGATAGCATAGGGAAGGGGTAACACCCATGTAATGTTTGTTTTGCTGTCTGTGTTTCTGTTCAGAAGATTTCACCTCACTTCCTGTCCCAATGATAATTGGATTTTGAAAATTTTGGGTTGTTGTGGAAACAAACCTTGGTGATAAAGCATCAGTGGAGACACCTTTTTCCCATAATAACTCTTACAGGAGTGAATTTCCCTTCCTAGGGGAAGATTTCCTGTCACTTCCTGTTGTCTCCCTCCGTTTGTAAGTAGGAGTCGTTCATAAGTCAGATGTTCATAACTAGGGGACCGCCTGTATTGTTTTATATTATTTTGGTATAAGGTTGGTGTGTCATCTTTTTGTGTAAGTCGTTTTTGCCTCTGGTCGCTCACTTATATTTTTTAATTTGAATGTTCAAATATAGTTTACAACTGATAATTAAGATCTGACGAACACTGCTGCTGACCCCCTCATAAACAAAGAGAAGTAGTAGGATTTTAGAGTGGTGGAATTTCCAGAACAGATCATCTAAAAAAGGTAAACTGAAAGTCTTAAATATTTTTTAAAGTGGTTATAAAGGCTGAAGGTTTTTTACCTTCATGCATTCTATACATGAAGGTAATAAACCTTCGGTGTGCAGCTCCCCCCTCTGCCCCTGGCTCACCTGGGTCTCTCCCTCCTGACTGACTGAGATGCAGGAGCCATTGACTCCTGCTGCTGTTAATCACAGCCAGTGAGGCAGGAGCAAGGGTCAGGGCTGAGCCATGCTCTCTGTGTCTTATGGACACAAAAAGCTGGCTTGGGAGCGAGTACGCACAAGTGCCCCATAGCAAGCGGCTTGCTATGGGGGGGCACTCAGAAAGGGGGAGGAGCCAAGAGCACCGTCGAGAGACCCGAGAAGAGGAGGATCGGGGCTGCTCTGTGCAAAACCACTGCACAGAGCAGGTAAGAATAACATGTTTGTTATTTTATTTACAATTTTTCCTTTACAATCACTTTAATTTATGCTATGTGAATGAGAACATATGACAAATATAAAGTAGGTATTATCCCAATTAGGCTACAAAAGTGTGAGTATACTTTTTATCAAACATATTAGATGTATGCACATTCAATATACATAATAAATGTAACATTTTAAGAGGAGTGTAGTGGGGTTGGATGCCTCAATATCTCCATCTTATATTACAAACATTATATTTGCATGTGAAAAGGGTGCTTGTCCAAAGTAGAATTGTTAAGCTATTTTAAGGTTTTGCTGGCTTATTTGTCTTTAAAACTGTGTTTCAGCCCGGGGGAAAAAAATAAAAGTCAGCAGCTATAAATACTGTAGCTGCTTACTTTTAATATAAGGACACTTACCTGTCCAGGGAGCCCGCGCTGTTGGCACCCCAGCCAATTTTTGGATCGGCTCTCGGGTGCTGCCGCCACCATTCATGGTAATGGAAGCCAGCAGTGAAGCCATATGGCTTCACAGCCAGTTCCTTACTGCACACACGTGAAGCGTGCTGCACTTTCTAACTGGCCCAGTGGAGGAAGGAGGAGGAGGGCCGAGAGGGACGATGAAAGGTGCCAAATATGGCACTGGAGGGGGGGAGGAAGCAGATCAGCGGAGCTTCCACTTTTGGGTGGAACTCCGCTTTAAACATTTTTCTGGTCTGTCGAACTTTTTGATCTATATTTTGAATCTAGCCCTCACACAACATGACCTTGGCTCTACATATACACGTTTGATTACGTATAAAAATTGGAACTTTTGCAAGTGAAATACTACAACCCTTAATAAGGATATCACATTTTTGCTTGGATGTGTCACCAATTCAAACTTAATTATAGCCATACAATGCTGACAAGACATACGCAGAAAGATACCCTTCTGTGATGTAAATAGAAAGCTTTGAATTATGTTCCTGTTAACACTGGCATCTGATATAACCAGTATTTCTCACAAGCTTTTACCTCCAAGCAGATAAAAGGTCAAGAGAACAGCTTAATAAGCATAGGACCAAACTAAATTAAATTCTGATAATGCGTACAAAATGGCATGTATAATTGTAATGAACCGGACACTGTCGTTAGCGTTAGTCCTCACTTGTGTAATTTGTTTACACCCACTTGGTTGGCTAGTTCCTCATATCTTTGACATAACCTCTTACTATAAATAGAGATGAGCAAACCTAGGGGATCCAAACGAGTAGAGATAAATATCATTCTCCAATACAGTTTCTATACTCCTTGATCGGTTGGTTCACCCACATTTGTTTAATGTGTTCACTCCTGATTGCGATTGCTG
>BLSH010299461.1:275554-318580 GCA_018402905.1 Glandirana rugosa | reverse complement strand
ACAAAACGACAGAGGGACCACGGTCCCAAGCCGTACACCACCTGGTCCAACTATTTAATGACCCTCCCCGACCCGTGCTGACACTGCAATGCGCACCTGCACACTACCATTGTGAGTAGTTTTAATCTTGTTTAATAAATTTGTTTTATACACCACTGCACTTAGAGGCGCACCTTTCTTGTTCTTTCTAAAAACCCAAAGCCCTCCTCCTTACACTGCGTCTTTAGCCATGCATTCAGGGCTCTAGGGCTCTAATCTCCCCCTGTCTTTCCTGTGTTGCGCATGGCACAGGCAATATTTCAGAGAATATTGCCCTGGAGGTCCTTCCCTTCAACTTGCAACCTAATTCTTTAAATTGGTTCTTAAGGAGCCTCCACCTTCCATATGTTCTGTCATTGGCTCCATTGTGGACCAAGACAGCTGGGTCATGCCCAGCCCCTCCCAGTAATTTATCAACCTGGTCCACCACATGCCGAACCCTGGCACCAGGGAGACAGCAAAACAGGAGGAGATCCTGGCCAAAAATTATCAGTCCTTCTAATTATAGAATCCCCAATTACCACCAACTGTCTAGGCCTTCCTGCACTACCCCTACCACCTCTACTAGATGGGCTGCTCTCCCGGCTGTTAGGGGGAGCAGTGACATCTAGGGCTGCCACCTCTGAGTTTGCCACCGCCACATCTTCACTCCACTTGGCAAATCTGTTAGGGTGCTCAAACCCAGGGCTGGCCTTCCTTTTCTGTGAGCCCCTACCACTCCCTCTAACTGTATTAACCCATCTACCTACCTTATAATCCTGACTTACCCCTCCACCCTTCTCCTTAACCCCACTAGCCACCTGCTCAGTGAGCAGAGGACAAGGTTGACAGTTCTGTCCAGTGTTGCAATTTGCTCCTCCAGATCTCTAATGCGAGCTTCCAGAAGGGCAACCTGCTCACATCTGTCGCAGCGGTATCCATCCTGGAGCTGTTGCTCTATAGTTGCATACATGCAGCACACTGTGCACTGTACAACACCTTCAAGCTTGCTAGCACACATTTTTCCAGATACAACAACACTAATAACAGGAAACTTCAGATGTTACCTACAGGTCCTGAAGACTCCTGTATATAATCTCCTGTTTTAAACTCTGGTTTTTAACTCACCACTTAGTCAAGGTCCACTTGGTCAGAGTTCCAGCAAGCAAATATCTAGCAAGCTCAAGATGAGCAAGCTCTGAAATGAGTTCAACAGAGAGCTTTATAGGAATTGGATCACCTGTGACCAATTAACCACTCCCCTTAATTGGTAGTCTGAAGGAAGGAAAGAAAAAAAAGCTATTGAAAAAGTGACAGAAAAAGTGATAAAAGCTGCAAAGTAAAAGCCCCCAAAAAACAAAAACCTGCAAACACAGCAAACACCAGCAGTCAAAATCAAAACTATTTCACTCAAAAATTCCCACTTTTTAGCTTTTAACCAGCAGTTCAGGTAAACTCTGAAATGAGTTCTACAGAGAGCTTTAGAGCCAGTTCACACTGGAGCAGCGCAACTTGCAGGGCAAAGCAAGTCGCTCCGCTCGAGGCGACCTCAGCGTGGCTTGCAAGGAGACTTCTTTACATAGAAGTCAATGCAAGTCGTACTGAGGTCGCCCCGAAAATAGTGCAGGAACCTTTTTCTAAGTCAGAGCAACCTGAGTCGCTCCTATTAGAACGGTTCCATTGCACTGCATGGGGACAACTTGTCAGGCGACTTGAGTCGCCTGACAAGTCGCCTCAGTGTGAACCGGCTCTTATAGGAATTGGATCACCTGTGACCAATTAACTACTCCCCTTAATTGGTAGTCTGAAGGAAGGAAAGAAAAAAAAAAGCTATTTAAAAAGTGACAGAAAAAGTGTTAAAAAGATGCAAAGAAAAAGCCCCCCAAAAACAAAAACCTGCAAACACCAGCAGTCAAAATCAAAACTATTTCACTCAAAGATTCACACTTTTTAGCTTTTAACCAGCAGTTCAGGCAAGTGGTGCATTGGATCAGCAAAACTGCGTGTTTTACTGTGTGACCCTTGACGAGTTTAATACTTTTTTTTGGGATTATTATGGTTTTATTCTAATTGATAATTCAACAAAATTACAGTGATGATGGAAACATTTGTATTTTTAGGGGTTTCTTTATTTATAAATGTAAGTGATTATGAGCAAATATGGTCCTAAAATATGTATATGCCACTCATGAGTGGGGTATGATAAGAGTGATTGTGGTCAGAACCATGTTATTTTTTTTTTTTTTCAATGGTCAGCTATAAAGGCTCAGTCAGTATAGCAGTCCATTTGCTTATTTGCTCTTTGACAGATGTTGTTTTATAATGCAGCAGTGCTAAGGGAACTGGGAGCCAGCTTGTTTAGGTCTTACCCTCTTCACTAACAGGAAAACTCATCCTAGAAAGTATTATTTTACCGAAAGAGTAGGTGATGCTTGTAATAGACTTCCAGCACAGATAGTGAGTCAGTCAACAGTAAGTGGATTCAAATATGCTTGGGACAAACACAGATCTATACTCTATAAGAGTTAACAAAAAACAATGGGCAGACTTAATGGACCACTTTTTTCTGCAATTACTCTTCTGTGTTTCTACATTTCTAAGAATTAGTGGGCCAGAAATCTTCAGAGCCACTGGCAAAGATCAAGGGCAGCAAAGCTTGCAGGTAGGGCACACGGCCACCCCTATATCACGTTGTAAAGTGTCAGTGACACATTTCTTAGCTTAAGAAAAGGATCAAGTTTAAATGAATACTTGTTGTTGCTTTGCCTGCGCAGTTAGGCCAGACTTTGCTATTGCCCCATGTGCTGTGGCCAGTAGCAGTAAAGCATGAAAGATGGTGTGGTGCCATTAATTTTTTTCCAATGTACCTGGTGTGGTGCCATTCATTTTTTCCAATGTACCCATCCAGCACACAAAAATGCATGTGTGTTTTAATGCACCAAAAATGAAGATGTGAATCATCTATACATTGTGGTACACTGCAGTGAAAATTATTACACAAGTGCACTATAACCTGCCTTGTGGTGCATGGGCTGCAAATTTAAAAAATATGGAATGCTTCAACACACAAACATTCATGCAGTATCACATCACAATGCAGTGGACAGGTCTGAATTATTGTATTATTGTTCACCTGTATTTGCTCTATTTGTACATTTACAACCAAACTGCTAGCAAGGTCAGGTCACAATTTGCCCTACACTTTAAGTCTTTTATCACAGGTATCCTGTGCTTCTCTACCCTTAGACTCAATGTGGCTTGTGTGGAAACGATTTCTGATTTTAGTACCACACACATTAAGGGGGTACAGCTGCACATGACAACTGGCCTATTGGGCACGAAGCATAAACCTGTGATGTGCACATGTTTATTGATGCTTATGTAATAGTATATGATAGAATACTACATACCTGTGCAAAATAGATCCCATTTACTAACATGTTATGTTATGTTTTTTACTTACCATAGTAAGGGTGCTATGCCATGTTATTGAAGCTCACCAAGGTTCTCTAACATCGAGAGTATAATATGTTCCCAAACCCTCTGCTATCGAGTTTTGATTTATTATCATACAATTCTTAATTGCAGAATCAAGAGGTCATGTGTGTGATAGATCTGGTTTAAAATATCAAAAACTTAAAGAATATATTTTCTCACCCAGGTATCACTACAGTACTGACAATGACAACTCTGAGCACCATAGCAAGAAAGTCTTTACCGCGGGTTTCATATGTCACCGCCATGGACCTATTTGTGACTGTCTGTTTCTTATTCGTGTTTGCGGCATTGATGGAGTATGCAGCTCTAAATTACTATTCAAGTTGCAAAAAACCGAGATGTAAAAAGAAGAAAAAATCGGTAAAACATTATTGCTTTTCCTATTTTATCATGTTTTGGCTGTATATTCTATATTTTTTGTGATAGCTGACAATAGAGTAAATGTAGTCAGCCACAAGGCTATCCTTCATATACAGTACATCTGAGAACTGTTGCAAGCCACCTACAGTGAGGATGTCTACCAACAGAAACATACATTCCTTATTATGTAACCTGCGTAGGGATGTCCCATATGACATATTCAGATGAAATTAAAGCCCAACTCCAGGAAGCAACCCCCCTTCTCCCACAACGAATGGCTGCTATAAAATGTAAAAAATTATCCAAATGTCTGTTTTACTTATCTAAAACCACTGTCGCAGGACAATCATTTTCTCTTCTTCTCTTTGCTTACTGGGGTCCTTCTTGGAGTGTCTACAACACTGCCTGAATGATGTGGTCACCTCCTCTTGGTGGAGGTGACACTTGCATTTGCCAGGTCCTCTCTCATAGGCTCTAGAGGCTGTAGAACTTATGGGGGTGGTAAGGGGACCAGTGCTCAGGAAGATAACAAGCAGGGAAAAATGTCTGGTCCCCAGGGGAGGAAATTAGCTTAGCTCATGGAGGAATCTGCGATAATCCATTACACTGCTGGCTGGCTCAGGAAGAGGTGCTTTGAATCAAGACTGAGGAGTAAGGTAAATGAGACACAATGCACTACTTGAATTTAATTTTTGCCTGGAGTTGGGCTATAAACACAGTCACGCGTGCATAAATAGCATTTTAAATAGCACTGAAAAGCCCATGCATTAGGAACCCGATTTTCAGCCTTGTAATCTTGTACAGGTACAGCATAATGTCTGTTACAGCACTACAAAAGCAGGGGTGATTGCTGAGTTATCAAACCTGTGATGTTATGTTCTGGAGACAGAAAAATAAACATAATCATTTATTAATAATTTCCTGTCACATTTATGTCAAAAGAGAGAATTTACCATTTACATAGTCCATTGAGTGCTGCAGGATAGTACAGTACTAAAGTCTGATAACACAGAACAGGTAAGATTTCATTTTTATGAAAAGGGTAGAGCTGTGTAACACAAAATATTGTGAAACCAAAGTTACATATATAATGTAGGTCCAATGTAAATCATATTAGTCATATTCATGCATACAGTAGACCAACTTGAAACAAAAATACTGGCTTGAAATTAGTTTTCATGCCATAATACTTGCCATACATACCTGACATATGTAATATGCACCCAATGAATATGAATAATGACTTTTTGTACAATCACCTTTAGATTTACCAAAGCTATATAATAGGAGAAGACACCAGCTATCCAATTACTCTGTATCCAATCAGGCAGGCCCTTGCACTACATCATTGATGTACATATAAAATGAACTAGTCACGCTTTCAGTGCCATTAATTGTTGATGACACCCCAAACGCAAAAGCAAACACATTTTGCCATGTAAAAAACAAGTGTCAAATGCAGCAAAACTCACAGTAAAAAAAGTGCAAAGCGCAACAAGCCAAAACATCCCATGAACTATGTTGCTGGATGTAGGGCAGCCCACTGAAATCATTGGGCTGTACTATGCATGTCGTGGGAAAAACGAGACCAAAAAACGTACAGTCCCACTACGTTAGGTGTGAATGGGGCCTGAAAGAGAAATTGGTGTGTTTACACAAAAACAATGAGGCTCCGTTCACAACTGCCTGTTTCTAAACAATTAGCACTTTGCCACGCCTTTCGGAAATGCGAAGCAAATGCACACGGTGCTTGCGTTACCATTAAATGTTAATGGCACCCCAAGCATGGGTATGAGGTGCCTGTTTGCCATGCATTTTGTTGCATGACAAATGTACTGCAAATGCACTAAAAAGTGAGGTAAAGAAACCCTCCACTCAAAAAAGGGTTCTGGAGATTCTTTGGAGCTTTTGTCATGTGCAGGGCAGTCTATTCAAGTGAATTAGCTGCCCTGTGTTCGATGAGAAGAAAAGCTCCAAAATGCCCCTCAAAAAAACACATACAAAGATGTTCATGAGATGTGACAGTTCAGTGCCTCCATTCACTCCTTCCTATGTACATGTATAAAGGTGGCCATATGCTTTACAATCTGATTGTACATTCCCTTTACAATTTCCTTTAGATTTACCAAAACTATGGAATTGGTGGACTCGCCTATCTATCCATTCACTATGTATCCAATCAGGCAGGCCCTTGCGGCCACAGAGAGTTTAGCATTCGGCCTGGGCCCTCTCGGGGGGCTGGGGATACTGTGCAAACATAGCAGCAGTGGCAGGCTACATTGTCAAGCCAGGCAAATGCATGTTTGAGGGATGCTAGGGATGCCCTTGCAAACATTGTTGATAGGTGCAGGGTGTGTGTAATGAGGTCAGCGGGTAAGCTCCTTCCTGTATCTTACTGGCTTTGACGTCCCAAATCTAAATATCAGGAAGTGATGAAACTTTCTAAGAAATACAGCAGAGGCTAAGGAAAGGCTCTGTTCTAAAAATCAAAGAAAGCTTTTTTTTCTGCAACAGAGGTACATTAATGGTACATTGGTATATAGGGGAACTGGAATGTAGAAAAAAAGGCGAATTTAGCCTCTAAACACAAGTCAGCAATAGCAGCTTTCATATTTCTGTTCTTGAAAGCGGAAAATATATAAGGATACTTGCAAAAAACCCCACAATTATTATACACAAAAAAAACTAGAGATAAAGTTTACTACCATTATTTCTTTTTCTGAACCTTATGTCAATTTGGTTTGCTCTCTGCAAGGGAGAATAATTAATTGTTATGTTACAGAAAGTCCCAACAATCTAAACAAAATCTCAGAGTAACTGGTAAAATATTTATAAAAGTGCAGCACTTATTCCTTAAGTAGACAGTTATGTATCTCCCCAATTGTTTTAAGCCCGGGGTTCTAATAAATAAATCACGTTTTCTTCATTTGTATGAATTATTTACTAGGGCATTGGAGATGCTTTCTTTAGATGTATTGTACACATGCAATTATCAGTTCTTCTGTTATGAAATAAAACCTATTAAGGGGTTTTGGTCAATATACAACTGTATTTGGTGCTACACCTTAGAATATTCTAGCTTTGTTCACCCACACGTTTTAAATACCTTTGTACCTCTACTGCTATGCCTCGGTGCCTAGCTATACTTACCTAATGAATGATTTAAAGGAATTTCCCTCTCCAGACTTTATAACATTCATTGATTTCATTGTGCTTTATGTTTATTTTTATTCTCTCAATTTTCTGTTAGATGTTAAAGGGATCTAGCCACTAATACGGTTTTGTGAGGAGCAGGCTTCATAATCATAGGCAAAAAGAATACTTACAATGAATTCCAACTGGAAAGGAATAGCAAAATATATACAGATATATAGAAGTGCTGACTGGAGAGAACACTACACTATTTTGCATTTTCTTTACCAAATCCATAATTAGGTTTACAAGCTAAAAAAGTGTAGGGCATTCTGGATAACAGGACTGACCAGAAGCAATGTCCACAATAGAGATGGACACAATTCAGGCAGGGTGGTGTCTTCAAACACTTGGGCAACACTCAATGAGGCAATCTCTGGTAAGGATAAACAAACAAAAAAGGTGCCTCTAAGTGCAGCATAAAAGACTTTAATAGCCCAAAAGGATTAAAAACACTTACAAGACGGGGGGCGCATGCGTGGAGTCTAACAGAGCGGTCATGCACTGCTAGAGCCCTGCTCCAGGAGGGATGAAAGCCACTTAATACAGCACACCCACTGGCGTCAGAAGCTCCTCTCAGCCGCCACCTCCCGCAATCCCAGGGCTCCCTTTGGACCGTGCAGAATAGTGTTAGGAGGCACCCGCACCAAACTTAGAAACTCCTACATTAAAGAAGCACTGGCATGAACCCCAGCCACGATGGCACTGCCTCCTTCCTCCTCTAGCAGCACAGCACGCTCTCACAAGCAGAAGCTGGCCCAGCCAGACTCCCCAGGTGAGTCAGACATGAGCTATTCCTCTCCCAAAGCTCATCACAGGACCCTACTGCCCCTCCAGCTCTCCTGAAACAAATAGAATGCATGTTGCAAAAAGCATTAAAGCAGACTTCAGAGCATATCACCAGCAGCCTTGCTAAAGAGATAAGAGAGCTAGGCAACCGTACAGCAGCACTGGAGATTAGGGTAGATGAGACTGAAAATACAGCGCAAGACTATATGGCTGAATTGGAAAATCTTAAGGAGGAGAATCTGACCTTGCAATCCAGATTAGAGGACTTTGAAAACCAAGCTAGTCGTTCAAACCTGCACATCAGGGGTATGCCTGAAATAGTAATTGACCTAAAATCCACCATAACCGCAGTATTCCAGGAACTCCTACCAGTCATACCAATAGAACGCCTGGAAATGGACTAAATCCATTGTGCCCTTACACCAAAAAAGCTGGATGGCCCCCCTCGCCATATTATGGCAAAATTCCATTACTATCGCACTAAGGAACAACTCTTGGCTGCAGCCCGTGAAAAGGATGCTTTAATCTTTCAAGGCCATGCCTACCAACTTTTCGCTGACCTGTCCCAGCTGACCATAATGAAGCACCGAGCCATGACACCCCAGCTCCAAGAGTTGCAAAGTCACCACATTATTTACCAATGGGATTCCTGTTCTCCATCTGCTATACCTACCAGGGCTCCAAGTACACCTGTAGAACACCGGTAGCACTGCAACAGACCAGGCAAGACCTGCATTTGATAGAATTTGCACCAAATGCTAATTCCTCACGCAGTAGGTCAGCCTCATCTTCCCCACGTAAGTCTTCCCAATCCTCTGGGAATCCTGGAAACCATTCCTCGCACAAGAGAGGTTGCTTCACCTCCTCTCCTTTGGATCAGGAAGACTCCATGGACTGACAGGATACAATCTCCCTGATTGCTTTGCCATACCCTCACTTTGGGTCTGAACCCTGGTAAGTCGCTTTGTTGCCAAATACGGCCTACTTCATTGGCACCATGTTTTGCCTTGTTTTGAGACTTACTCCAGATGTTCTCCTCAGAGCACTTGCTTTGTCCTCTATTCCCCTTGAACAGGGACTATACACCTTAGCTCCACTGGCTCATCACTGTCTCATCATTATAACCCTAAGACTGATACCCCAGCCTGGAACTAAGCAAACCTCACTTGCAACACCTCCCTGGAAACTCAGCTACCCTGCCAACTCCAGACTGACATACCCAGTTGTTGTCAACCTACTATGTTCATAGCCTAGATATGACTCATGGGAAACATTCTACTACTAGTTGTTTAAATGGCAGATTTGTTATTATTATTTTTATGCAACTGATTAGTTTACCCAGTGCCTTAATGTATCCCTATATCTGAGACGCTATTGCTATACCTGCTGAATTAACCTTAGCATACCTGAGCCACATTACATCCGAATGCTCTCTCTCCCACTACCCTCCCCCTTCCTTCCCTCTGCCCTTCCTTCCTCTCCCTTGCCCCCATACCCCCCTACCCTGAATTACTTAGGTTCCGTTCAGGGAGCTCTTATACACATCCCATATGTTCACTGTACGAGCACTCGGAGCTATATACGTATTCTTTCTCTATCTAGTGTCTAGCGGGCTCAATACCTCTACATCTCGTTGATGTTTTTATACGCTGGCTCTCTCCCACATGCGTATGACCCGTGTGCCCCACCCAGCCTTCCTCGATTGCCCATTCTAATATGTGGACGATTGACAATGGCTCCAACTCCCCTGATAGGGGATTTAGCCCCTCATCATGGACTACTAATGGTTTTGTCCATAAGTTTATTTTAATAAGCTGTTATTTTGCCTCTAATGATTTCTGTCTCTTCCTTATTCTAGATTCTCTTTGGTTCTCCTCCTCCTTTTTCCTGTCCACACAGGTTGACCAATACAGCCAACACACCAAGAAACCTGGTAAGTCATATCCTCCCAAACAGCCACTATGGCGCCTCTAAACATACATTCCCTGAAATTCAGGGTATAAACATACCACAAAAAAACACCAAGTCATTCCACTCTTTTCACTCAATGAAAGCACACCTAGTATGCATCCAAGAAACTAATTTTATGGGGCATTCCACCCCCAAATTTCTGAGTCCCCTCTAACCGCAAGCATTCACGGCCTCAGCCACCACCAAACAGTGCGGGACCCTCATAGCTTTCCACCACTCCGTCCAATTCACTCGCCAAGCTGAAGTCAAAGACCCAGAAGGGCGTTATCTAATCCTCACGGGGTACATAATGGATTCCCCGGTTACCATAGTTTCGTACCCAACAAAAAGCAACACCCTTTCTCTCACACCTCCTGCAGGTAGTATCCACACATAGGATGGGAACAATCATCACGTGCAGAGACTCAAACCAGGTCCTTCTCCCATTTCTAGACAAATCCCCCTACAATCTGACCCATAGCCCTACCAAGCTATCCTTCTCCCAACTACTCACCTGGAACAATTTAGTCGACTCTTGGTGAGAAACCAACTCGACTAAAAGGCAATACACATATTTTTCACATCCACATCAAACGTTCTCTTGCATCGACCACATATTTTTGACTACTGGTATGGTACCAGAGATCCTTACCTCAAACATCATCCCTATTCTCTGCGCGGACCACAACGCAGTCTGTACCACAATAGCCTCAATTATCCCCAAACTGCAAGACCCTACTTGATACTTCTTGGACTCTATGCCTAAACACCCATACCACCGACTGACCATTGAATGTGCCCTAAAAGACAACTAACCCACAACACCAGTCCTGACATTTCCCCGCTCACACTCTGGGAAGCACACAAACGCAAAGTATTCCAGGGCCAATCCACACTGTTTAACCCTGAACGCAGGGATCTAGCACACAAACTAGAATCTGAATTCAACGTCTCCTTCACATCCTTCCAGGCCAACCCCACCCCAGCCGCGAGAACACGATTAGATAAAGTGAGACTGGAATATGTCCTATTCCTCACTAAAGCTGCTGACAAATCCTTGCCCCAAACTAGGCATACCTTTTTATAGGAAATCCAATAAGCCAGACACACTACTAGCACACACACGCAATCTTTAAACAAACCGACTAAGCTAATCCGACTCAAACTCTCAAGCGATATCTCCACTAGTAACCCTGTTAAGATAGTTCACAAATTCCACTTCTACCTATCCTCCCTATACTTGGCAGTGAATGACTTTACCTCTACTGAAGCCGACACCTTCTATTCCCGTATTAAGCTACCTGAACTATCCCATGCCCAAAAGAGCCAGCTTAAAAACCTTATCACAACAGAAGACGTCTCTAACGATATCAAAGAGTTAAAATTGAACAAACGACCAGGCCCTGATGGCTACTCAGCCATGTATTACAGAAAATTTGCAGAGACCCTCTCCCCTATTCTCGCCAATACCTTTAATGTACTCCTAGATAGACAATCTTTCAGACAAGAGACACGGCAATTATATGCATGATCCCTAAACCCCATGCCTCCTGCACGAACTACCGCCTATCTCCCTTCTAAATCTTGATATTAAAATTTTAGCAAAAATCTTAGCTACTTCCCTAAACAGAATCATAGGCAGTCTTGTACATCGTGATCAGGTGGGCTTTATGTCTACACACCAAGCAAGTGACAATGTACACCGGGCAGTTGTTTTAACGCACATAGACAGAACTCGCCATATCCCTTTCTGCTTTCTATCTCTCGTTATCAGTAAAGCTTTTGATTCTGTCTCTTGGCCTTATCTCCACTACACACTTCAAAAATGGGGTTTTGGCCCCCACTTCATGAAATGGGTTGCCGCACTCTATGATAAACCCCAAGCATACATAAAACATGCAGGTTACAAATCTGACCCAATATATATAGAAAGGGGCATGCGTCTGGGATGCCCACTCTCCCCTTCCTATTCACCCTTTTAATTGAACCTCTAGCACATCTAGTTAGGTCAGACCCAATGATAACCGGAATAGAATTAGGAGGCTATCAACATAAACTCTGCCTATTTGTAGATGATATCTTATTATTCCTATCCTCCCCACAGGTCTCAGGGCCCAATCTCCTCCCCATTCTCAACAGGTTTGCCAACATCTCAGGTCTCACATTCAACCTTAAGAAATCTCTTGTGGGGGGTGTGGCCAACTACCAGGATGTGAGGACGCACACTGCCGGAGCGCTGTCCCTGCCACATTGATCCTGCACTGATCCTGCTCACCCAGCCACCCTAAATCGGGTCCATCCACCCCCTCACCCTTTCGGGACATGTTACAGAAAAAGAAGATGGTGAAAATCGTCCATGAAGGACGTTCTGGGTTTCCAGCTGCCCCTGTCTCCACACACACAGAGACAAGATGGCGTCGCTCAACCTCGCGTGGAAGCAAAATAAACAAACTTCCTCCTCTTCCTTTGCAGCACAAGGCGCTTCAGGAAAGGGTGAGTCCCAGTGCCCCTCCACACCTGACTTAACGGCTTCCCCTATGCTTTACCCCCCTTAGGACACAGATCCTGCGTTCCCTACTGCAGTGAATGCTGTGCTGACCCCTGCAGAGCTGACCCTGGTTCAAATAATGGAGGCTATACAACACAGTCATGCTTCTCTGACCACCCAGATGGACTCCATAAAAATTGACCTATCTTTTATAAAGCAAGACGTCCATAACCTCTGCCACAGGGTGACCAATTCAGAGCAATGCATAGGGGAGTTAGAGGACCATACCCAGCCTCTCCAGACCTCTGTCAGGGAACTGCACAAGGCCCAATAAGCCACAACTGATAACCTGGCAGACTAAGTTGATCATCTGAGGTGTAATAATGTGTGCTTCCTGGGGTTCCCAGAAGGATCGGAGGGCAAATAAAGACATTTATGGAACACTGGCTAACCTCTACTTTTGGTGCCTTCACATCTTCTCCATTATTTGCTATAGCATGGGCCCATAGAGTGCCTTTATGCCCCCTACCCACTGGAGCACCTCCCCATGTAATGCTTATTAAACTCCTGCACTTTCAGGACAGAGAGGCAGTTCTGCAGGCTGCTAGAGAGAAAGGACATGTCTTCTTTAATGGTAACGGCATCACTATTTTTCCAGATTTTTCTGTGGCTCCCCAAAAACAAAGGGCTACCTTCCTGGCCATCAAGCAGAGGCTTCGAACTTGCACTTACCCTACAGCATGCTCCACACAGCACGGTTGCGTGTTATCTATCAGGGCAAGGCCTACTTCTTCACTGATCCAAAGGATGCAGCGCACTGGGTGGACACCCTAGAAACTTCTGATCCGTGGCGCCATAATCAGCGCTCCCCTCCTCGCAGAATGAGGCCCTACGCTTAAGGATATTCCCTGCCTGCTGAACGGAAAAATCCCTTCATTTGTACTTCAAATACTCGCCACTTGGACAGCCATGAAAACTCCTTCATGAAGTTCCATGCGTCTCCTAACCCTGTTGCATTGGGCTGGAGTCAAGGTCTGTGTTCTCTACGGTATATGTAATTAACTACTAACTTCTTTTGTGGGCCTAGGTAATTTTATTTTTTCTGCATAGCGGATTTGGACGGAGCCTTGTAGTTGCAGTTGACCCTTCATTCGCCTTGGTTTGTCTCATTGAGGGACTACGACATGCCCCCCCTGACTTGTCGTTTTAGTTTTGGGAACAAAACTCTCAAAACGGGAGCCGGGAGGGCTAGGGTTGTTATTATTGTTTTGGGGATGTTTTTTCTTTGGCCTTTTTTTACATGGTTAATAACTTTAACGACTATAAGTGTTTCCAGTCTCCATTTTTGCTCCTATATACTTCTGCAATGAAGATGATTAATCCCGACCTCCCTGCTCTACAGGGTTGTCAATTACAGCTCAATTTACTGTGCAATGGGGTGTATCCTGTACTAGTATTGCACCTCACATAGGTATGTCTACGTTGCATTTGAACTCCTGGAATATTAGGGGCTAAACAGCAACGGTCCTCAATGTTTGAATATTTAGCGAGACACAATCTGCATATGATTCTTCTCCAGGAAACTCGTATACAGGGCTCTAGAGTGATGGCTTTTAAAAGGGCCAAAATAGCATCCACTTCAAATACTCCACTTATGCCAGGGGCACTTCTATCTTAATAGCCAAATCCGCTCCAGTGACCATAAATATATTAAACTTGACCCGGGAGGCTGTTTTGTAATACTTGTCTTGGAACTCCAGGATAAGCCCTATACTATAACCAGCCTATATATTCCACCACCTTTCACTAAACAGGCATCCAAGCATATAATGACAGAAGTACTAGAGGTTGTGGAGAGCCCCCTGTTACTAGCAGGAGACTACAATACTGTCCTGGACAACTCCCTGGACAGGTTAGGATGCTCCACATTACCCCCTACCCCACTATGCTCCTATTTGAGTCAATACGACCTGGTGGAGGCCTGGAGATGGAGACATGCGGATGTGAAGGAATATTCTTGTCATTCTGATGCTCATGGCACATTATCACGTGTTGACCTGTTTACTCTCCCCTGGAATGCTTAACATGATATGTGATATCAAATACCTTCCCAGGATGATATCCAACCATTCCCCTTTGATGGTGGATCTTGCCCTGGGAATCACCTCTTTGTATTGGGTGTGGCGACTGAGTCTGCTGTGGCTAGTGGACCAGGCCGTCATGGACCAGGACCTGGCCAATATGAATTCTTACTGGGTCACTAATGATCAGAGTGCTTCCGTCCCTGTGGTCTTGGATGCCTTTAAGGCTACCATGCGTGGCTCCCTTGCTGCTGCTATTTGGCAGACCTGTAAGACATCTCAGTCCAGATTGACGTATGTGGAGAGGGAGCTCCGGGATGCCTACTCTGAATCTCCTGCTCCAGATACCCATGCAACAAGGCTATCCAAGGCCAGAGCGCTAGATTTGGTACACTTGGAATGTACCCAGAATAAGCAATTATACCAAAATCAACAACATCTTGAATTTGGCGACAAGAATAATCGCCTCTTGGCATATCTCTCTAGACCTGATTATCAGCCGCATTGCAGTTCCAGAATTAGGAACTCTGATGGTGTTGTGGTGGAACAGAATAAGGAGGTAGTAGAAGCCTTTGTTGCCTTTTACTCTACATTATACTCCACTAGGGCTCACTATGCCGTGTTAGAATTACATGACTATCTGTATGACATAACACTCGCGAGACTACTGGACAGCCAGGTTAAAATGTTGGATGCCCCCTTGACAAGTGATGAAATAGGGAAGGCCATCCAATCCTTTGCTAGGAACAAAACCCCCGGCTTGGATGGCTTTACTATAGAATGATACATGCATTACAGAGACCTGCAAATCCCACATTTGCTTAGTGTATTCAACCACCATTAAAGACAGGACAGTTACCACCCTCTGTCGGAGGCACTAATAGTGCTTATCCCAAAACCCCATAAAGACCATCTCTTTGTGAACTGTGCCATCCAATCTCTTTAATTAATTCTGATGTCAAGATCTTGGCAAAGGTACTTGCCTTCAGATTAAACACTGTGATTACTACTATTATGGGAGCGGATTTGTCCCAGGGCGAGCTACATTGATTAACCTACGCAGAATTTTTACAAATATGCAGGCCACTCATGCCTCTATGGGCTTCAGAGCTGTTCTAGCACTGGACACTCATAAGGCCTTTGATTCGGTCGAATGGCCGTATCTGCAGGAGGTCCTGGCAAAATTTGAATTTGGTCCTACATTTATTAGATGGGTCCAGTTACTTTATAATAAACCTAGGGCAAGACTATAAGTGAATAATTTAATCTCAGACTCCTTTAGAATTAAGAGAGGAACTAAAAAGGAATGCCCTCTATCCCCACTGTTATTTGCAGTGGCGATAGAGCCTCTTGCAGCAATAATTAGGTCTAGCTCTGATGTTGTGGGCTTGACGATTTAGGGATCCAGAAGAGAAAGTGTCCCTATATGCGGACGACTTGCTCATATATCTGGCGGACCCCCAGTCTTCACTCCCCAACTTACTGAATACTGTTCAGGAATTTGGCCACTTTTCTGGTTTCCATCTAACTGTCCTTTACAAATTGTGTAAGTTTCCGATACTTAGGAGTTATACAACAACCCATTTCCTTATACATTAGAAATAACTTAGACCCCCTTTTTAGCAAACTGAGGAGCATATTAAAAACCTGGGGCACACTCCCCTTAAACTTGTTGGGTAGGATTAACATTTTTAAAGTTATCTTTTTACCACGCTTTCTCTACATACTGGGTAATTCTCCAGTGCATGTTTCTAAACGTAAGTTCCAGGAGATAGATTCAATTATTATTCAATTTATTTGGGTGAGGGGCAGTCAGGGTAGCTAAAGACGCATTGCAACTTCCTGTCTTGGAGGGGGTTTGGCACTCCCCAACCTCCACACCTATCACATGGCTTCTCAACTGGCACACGCCCATTGGTGGTTCTACCCTGAGGCCAACAAAGCGGGTACAGCTCTAGAAGCACCCATCCTCACTTTTTATGAGTCACTGCAAAAGCTGATACATTGTTTATCTACCAGAGGTAGGGAGAGTACAACCATTCTATCCATGACCCTATGCATATTTAAGCTCTCAAAATTGGTGCCGGCAAGGGATGCTCCAGTGTTCTCACCCAACGCCCCATTATGGAATAACCCATGCCTGAAAGAGTTTTTCGGTAGAACAGATGTAAGGTTCTGGTTTTACCGTGGGGTGAGGCTAATTTCCCATTTGTTCTGGGGGAATACTTTCTGATCCTTTCCAGACTTTCGAAGGGACTTTGGCCTCCCCTCTACGGCTTACTTCAGGTACCATGAGCTGCGACATATGGCAGCGGCACAATTCGGACTCTAAAACCTAGATCTCCATCCCTCTCCGCTTGAACATTTATTGACAGATCCCTCATACACAAAACCTGTTTCCACATATTATAGGTCTCTCCTCCACTACACGACTAATAGGACTCAAATCATAGAAGCTAGGTGCAAGCTGCAACCTGTTTGAGATGCAACGTGGCTGATGGAACATTTTTACATGTGATATGGGAATGCCCACTGACTAGGAAATTCTGGTCGGATGTCACTGCTTTTCTTTGTTCTATTACACAAACACCCAATGTTTGCAATCCCGTGATGTCTACTGGGATACATAGATGATGATGATGAATGTTTGCCCAAAAATACACAGACCTTTCTACGCATAGCCCTATTCTATGCAAAGAAGACAATCACTATGAACTGGAAGTCGATGTATGTACCCACCATATCTTTCTGACTTACGATTATCAACCGAGCACTCCCATTGTACAAATTAACATATGAGGCCAGGGGATGCCCCAAGAAGTTTAATAAAATCTGGGATTCCTGAGTTAACTCCGACAGCACTATACCACCATCAACATAAATTATAGCATTGGGAGGTTCTTTAGAAGCACACTGGTACTTGTTCATTGTCATGAAAACTAAAATAACAGGTTATCATGCACTCACTTCATATCTCTGAACTTTGAAATGCAGATGTATATTCAATATCACCATGTCATGATATATATGTTGACTGGAATCATTGTAGATGCATCATATGGATGATTGAGCACTGTTTGCTCTACAATTACTGCACATGTCTGTCTGTATTTGTTGTTTGTGTAAAATAAAATTACACCTTTAAAAAAAAAAAGAAAAAAAAAATGAAGCCTCTTCTGCTGAATGTATCCCTCTCCAAACTGGAATTGGAGGCTGCACAAACTGCTTTCCCTCTTACGGCCTCTATCGCAGAGGCCGTAACTAATTACCCATCAATCCTGAGACAGGTGACGAACCTGATTGAGCAATGGTACTCTCTCCCGCTATCGTGGCAAAATCACAGTAATACAAATAAAACTGGCAATCCTACCCAAATCACTGTACTTCTTTAGGTTCCTACCAATCCCAGCCTACTACCTGCTTGTGCAAAAACAGGCGGTGGCATTCATCTGGGGCCCATCTGAACCCTGTATACCAAATCACACACTATACCTTCCTAGAATCAGAGGGGGCCTCGGCTTCCCCAACTTTGCAACTATTACAGAGCAAGGCTACCCAAATACCACACCATGCAGGAAAACCCTTTGTGGGTAGTGATAGAATCCGTGGAATGTGATCCCCTTTCGGTTTCCAACCTACTATGGCTGCACCCCAAAGACCAATTTAGACTATGCAACCCAGTCACCAACCATTTTCTCTCTCTTTTGAGATAGGCTTAAAATTGTTTACCACTTGCAATCCCCCATAACCCCCTACTCTCATTTCTCAAGAACTCTGCCTTCTACCCGGCCTGGGATTCCCCCATAGCATTCACGGCATGGGTATCCTCAGGCCTATTAAGACTACACTAACTTGTCACATCCTCAAACTTTCTCCCTTTCCCTACCCTCTAGAAACTGATTATTAAGTATTTACCCGATGGTACCTAGTACCTTACAGAGTAGCCAAATTTGTACCCTCATACTCAGCCCAATGCTTTCTGGGCTGGTGGGATCAGGGCACCCACCTATATTATATATGCCCAATAGCCCAAACCTTCTGGAACAAAATTTTTGCCCTCGCCTCCAAAATGTTTAAAACATTGGTACAGCCTGATCCAACTACAGCACTTCTCAACCTAATACTGTACCTGAATGCTTAACGCGAACCCAATTTAAACTTCTTGTTCAACTCCTCACAGCTGCAAAACAAGTAATAGCAAAAGCCTGGAAATCCCCTTCCACCGTCCTTGGATGACAATGTCCTTTTGCAGTGGTAGCTGGCACCGAGTTGTTTTTACCACCACTCATGATGGCTCCCTGGCCAATCTTGTGGACTCCTTCTCCTCTCTCCTCCTTCTCTTTCTGGTCTCTCTTTCTCTCCCCTCCTATGGTTTTGACTCTCTTTTTATCCCACAGGATGTGGCCCTACCCGTCCTCGCAATGATTATCTTTGGCTCCGCCGCGTCACCAAATCTCGTCTGTGTCCTCTCATAGCCCCACATTAATACAATCGGTTACATTTTCTTTTGTCCATTGTTTGTTTGGATTGCCACCTACTATATGGCTTGTTGAGCTTCGTTGCTACTGTTCTTCATTTTGTCTATTCATGATGTCTGTCATGTCTGGTTTTGTATACTTAATGAAAACCCTTTGACACAGAAAAACACTTACAAGGCATTAGATTAAAATAGGCCCATCATGGTAAGTTAGTTGGAACCACCCTGACGCCACACCACCATCCCAACTAACTTACCATGATGAGCCTATTTTCATATAATGTCTTGTAAGTGTTTTTAGTAATTTTGGGCTATTAAAATATTTTATTGCTGCACTTAGAGGCAGCTTTTTTGTTTGTTTATAATCAGGGTTATTCCTGTTAATGTGGCATTTAAGGGAACACATAGGTGGGGACTGGGCACTTTAAGATTAGGAATAGGAATGCAAAGTCGATCAGGTAACCTTAATTTCACAATCCCCTCTCTGATGAATATACCCAGAAGTGATCAGAAATTAATCAATTCTGGTTTCAATTAATTCATACCATGGCTTCTGTGACCAGGTAAGCAGCTAAATTAACTCAATCTAAAGGAGCAAATTAATCAAGAATGTCATCATAAACTAAACTGCTGATATCCCTCTCTGTGTTCAGTAAAATACCAGATTCCGGTAGTTCCTATCTAATTGTAGACCTTAATCTGCTATTTTTTTACTTTCTAAAAGCTGTTTCAAAAGACACATTAGGGCTCATTCAAGAGTAATAAGTAGTTTACATACCAGAACAATTTTCATTTTTTGAGAAGTATTATTTGAGGCTGCTTGTCGCCTGATCAGGGACTACATAGAAAACATAATATTTAAACCATTTAAGGAAGTTAGAAAGGGGTTCATTTTATGAAATTATCCTGGCATTCTTTTTTCTTCATGATAAATAATTCCATCACACCCTGACCTGATTCTCCTCCCATTTTATCACTAATTCTCCCCCCCCCCTCTTTTTTCTCCCCTTTCCTCGCTCGTTCTCTCCTTTCTCCTCTCCCCTCTCCATCCCTCCTCCGATTATTTTAAAGAAGCTGGTTTGTGGGCTATGCGAGGCCCTGGTTCCCCTATTTAGGTTGGGCCAACAGTCGGATCCCAACGGGGGAGCCCGCGGTCTCGGGACCTAAATTACCTTCAACAAGCTACCTCTTGTTGGCTTTCGCCACAAACATTTAAAGGTCCACTAGACTACTTAAATTCCCTGAATAATAAAGAAATCAGAAGTTATCCTTGATTAATTCAAACTACTTGGATTAACATTGTTACACTGTTATAGTTGATTCCCATAGCCAGTACGTATACGCTATGCACAGTCGTTGGAGCTTTATTATATCCATACTACGCGTGTTCATGCTATCATTTCAGCACCTATATGATACTGTAACTCCTTTTTTCTCTTATATATTGTTTATTGAAAACTTCAATAAAATCTTGAAACAGAAAATAATTCCATCACTGCAGTTAGATAATGTAGAAATGTGTAAGGTAGAAATGTGTTCCAAGCCGTAGAATAGAATGATATAGAAATCCTTTGATTGCAGTACGATGCAGCCAAAGCTAGTATGCAGTGCTCTTGGCTTTCTCCACGGTATTCCACTAGTATGGCTTTTCATGGGCATGTCCTTGAGAGCAGCCCTTTTCAGAAGAGCATTTGTAGGACCCTAAGAATAAGACAGTCCAAAGAATAATTTCACATGAGTGGTACTGTCTGTGACATCAGTGATCACCAAATTAAAGCTGAAATTCACCCTTATTGTGAAGTTCTCTCCTCTCCACTCTTCCTCCTCTCGTAAAGTGTACTTTTTTGCTTGTTTACTTTTTTCTTGAAAGAGTTCTGTCCCGCCCCCTAATGCCCATCATTCGCCTAGGCAAATGACGAGTATTATGTCTGCTATGGCCCCTGGGATACGCATGTGACATATCCCAGGAGACATAGTGGTTCATAGAGAAACGAGAGGGGGGCAGGCTTAGCGGCACATCATCCCAAGATCCATCGGCTAAACCCGGAAGAGCCGGTAGGGCTCGGGTTGATGTCACACAAAAGATGGCAATGCAGGACTGAGCGGGGGAAGAAATCTGACAGGATTCTGCAAGACGCTACTGGATTGCTGGGCAATTGAGCATCTGAAACATTCAGTACACTCTCCAAGGTATGCAGAGGTTTAAAAAATAGAAAGGGAGGAGACTGGAGAACCACTTTAAGAACAGGAGTATTGCACCATGTGTACACAGAATTGTATGTCATTGATTTGATGTGGGCCTGCACTCTATTATGGCTCCTAATTATATTTGCAGCATCATAAAACGAGCAGTCAGTGATATTAAGAAAGCTTAAGAGGAACTGTGTCCAACTGCTCCTTCAGAATCCCAAATAGGCTTTTTTCCAGTTGTTCTACTAAAACTGACTGAAGAGAAAAACCTGTCCTGCACCATTTTCTCCTTGACAATCACAAAATGATGCTGTATTTTTTTTCACATCCTGTGCATTGTCCATTTTACACTGAATTTAACAGTGTCTCTAACATTTTGGCTTATTTGTCGTTTCACCCTCTTCCCCATAATGAAGCTCAAGTGCTTGACTAAAGTTTTGCTTAATAATGTTACAAGACCACTTGTCCCTCTACTATTGGGATGATGTCTCTTTCTTTTACCACTCAGGGACCCAATCTGAATTTACTTCTTATGGAGATTAATATTATTGTTGCTTAGAAGCAACACAAATTCAAAATATGTCTGTGCTTTAAATCAGGATTAAGTAAATTATGAGCAGCTTTATCCTTTCCTCTGTAAGCAAGGCATAGTCTGGTAATATACAAAATACTATCAATTAGCAATCTTTTTACAGTCTCACTGTTCTGAATTATTTTGTCCTTTTGCTTATTTTGCAGGTTAACAGTAATTTGAGTTTCAATACCTATGCTGTTTTCCAAAGATAAATATATATTGGCTGCTGCCTGGTGCTGTGCACACTCCTCATGTTCCGTGACACATAGATATGCATGTACTTTTTCAACTTTTCAAAGTAATGATTGGACTTCTTATGTTAGCATTGAAAGCCATACAAGTTGAGCAAATCAGTTCTTATGTTTCTACAGGGAAAGCAAACAATTTTCTTTTTACTGCACAAGCACCAGGCACAAGTATCAGGGTGCTATTGTTTAATTGGGCTTTCAGATTCTGATAAACTCCTGGCCCGCTGACCCCCAAACTACTGGGTAAGGATTGTGGAGAAGAGGCCCTTGTCTTTATCTCTGTTTTCATTTATCTGTCTGCCAACAGCTGAATGGACGAGCATTCATCATCTTGATTGTTATGACACCGGCGGGTGCTGGTTCCCTAGCAACCACCCTTAGCAAGAAGCTATCCCATTGAGCAGAGGTTGTAATGCTTCACTGCCTATTGCAACCAAACATTTAGCCTGGTTGAACTGCCATTTAGTTTGTCCATTCATCAAACTTCTGAACAAGGCAGCTCAACCCTAGTCACTACTATATGAACAAAAAATGAATTTCAGTCATGTAAACATACAACATTGCAAAAGTTTTACTCATTTGCAGCCAGCAGGCAGAACTGTTGACTCCATATTACATGCTATAAAAAAATATTTGTGTGCCTGTCATTATAAAAACAGATTCAGGCTGTAGGTGTAGCTCTCAGCTCATTTGCCTTTCTATAAAGTGCAAGTGAGTGACTCCCAAATAATGATCTAGTTTTCAGCTAGTCCAAAATATAGCTATTTTTTGTCAGCAATGTAGTTATATAAGGCTTAGTTGTTAACTTCATAATGAAAATAGACACCCTCCCCCTCCCATGTGTCTCTTCCTGTATTCTTCAATCTCCCTGTTCCCACAAATCCCCTTTCCAGCACAGAGTGCCCCAAATAAATGATACTGTTCTTACTGTGCCCCAAGATATAATTTAATTTTTAGTCAGCCATTTATTAGGATTACTTTAGGCTTTCTGGTTCGCTAAAGAAGATGGCTGAATAAATCCCACAACCGAGCCAGTGGCAAGTACAGTATTTTGTGAGGTGTAATTTCATTAATCTGGCATGTGGAAACCTATGACACTACTTAATATTACTTGTTTTCCATCTTTTTCTTTAGAATTATTCGGTTTTGGATATGAGACCTCCTCCAACTGTCATCACATTGAACAATGCCATGTACTGGCAGGAATTTGAGGAGGCGTGTGTCTATGAGTGTCTAGATGGTAAAGACTGTCAAAGCTTCTTTTGTTGCTACGATGAATGTAAATCTGGCTCATGGAGAAGAGGTCGGGTACATATAGACCTTCTAGAATTGGACTCATACTCCAGAGTCTTTTTTCCAACATCATTCTTGTTATTTAACCTTGTATACTGGGTTGGATATCTTTACCTATGAAGACTCACTTTGTGAAGACTGCCTTTATCTGAATCAGTCCAACAAACAAAGCTGAAGGATACAAAAGACTTTTTTTTTCTCTTCACAGGAACCATGTTTGTGGTTGACTGAGCAAGAAAAAAGGACTCTATTTAAAGAGCTTAATTGTGAAATGTTACTACCGATGCCTAACTAATTTTTACCACAAGACAATACTTATAAATTCTTATATAGTAAAAATCTATATTTGGCATAGAAAAATTACACTGAAAAAATATCATTGAGTTATATTGTAAGTAGAAAAAGTAAAGAAAGATACCATTGCACCGTTTTATTAAAAAAAAATTAAAAATTTATATATAAAATGAAGTACATTTTTTATTAAAAGATTACATACCAGATTATTTAAAATAAAAGCCATGTTTATCTTTTTATAAGTGGTATAGATGTTACATAAAAGCTGTAACTTTTTGAAGATATGACACAAGCACACTAGCTGGCAAAATACGAAGATACATTTACTTTGGAAAAAGTGAAACAAACTCTTATGTTTACAAAGAAGACTCATTTTGAAAGAACACTATTTATAGACATCCTATGTGTACTCTTGTAAGACTACTTCTAAACAAAGAAAGAAGAAAAAGAAGAAAACCATCCTTTTATATTGTGAAGTTTTTTTTACAATTACTGTTTGATTACAATACCCCTATGATTAACAGTGTTTTATGTCACAATGGCTATTTACCATGGTGCCTACCAGCTACGTTCTAAACACATATCTGAAGGAATTAAAACATCTATAAATATAGTTTCTTCATTTTTAAACATTTTTGCTCTTCTTTTTAGCCGATGCAGTTGATCATTTTCAGATATACCGTTAAAGTATTTTCTAGGATCTGATTCTCCTAACCAGCACAGAATGCTAATGAACTCGCTAGGAAAGCAAAGGAAAATAAATAACATTATTTAAAAAAAATAATAACATAAGCGCTATCAGATTTTTTTAAATGGTGACCAATGACATCAGAAGGTAATTATATAAGATAATCACTCAAGGTCTAGTTGTCAGAAGATGTCTTTTTTTACACATATTGACATAAAACCAGAGAGCAGGAGCAATATACTAAAAAACAATAATCAATCAGTTAGGAGTTGCGAGACATTACTATACAACCCTTAGAGAAGAGGCCCATTGTTTAATTAAAAATCAATATGTCTACATGTACTTGAAGTCAGTACTTTATTAATTTCCAAATACACAAAAATGTGCCCCACGATTCAGGCCAGAATATGAGTGTGTAGGTAAGTTATTCAATTTAGGTCAAATTCAAAAGGAGATATCTAGATTGTATAACATTGGCAAATTTTTGATCACTTTTAATCTGTCACACTTTTCTCATTTTTCTTTTTGTAATTTTAAAATTATAATACCCAACATACCAACTAGGGCGCACCAGCTATGGACTGGTATCCCTGTAGCAGCCAATGTACCTATCACATTTAAGAAAGTCTTTCAAGACATAGATACACAAAAACAGTCTGATTACCCCTTCTAGATGCACCAGCCTGTGCTGAAGGCACATCACAGTCTTACACATCTCTTTCCCCATTCATAGACTAAACACAAAGTAAGCCCTTAATACCCCCACCTTCACCATAGACATAGTTGCAAAAGATCACATTGTGCCTTTGGTAGTTGCCAGACTGATGCTGAACTACATTTAAGCCAGTATTACCTTTGCAGAGAGTGTGCATGCTAAAGCTGAACTAAACCATCCTATCCTTTACAGCCAAGGAAGTTGCTATCTTAGCCTCTGTTTGATCTGCAACTGCCATGGAGCTGAAAATGGGATCAGCTATGGCGCCAGCCATTGGATGGTTTGACAGTTTGGTTGAGAACACAAACAAATGTGAGAGTTAGCATTCCTGGAATGCCGCTAATGTAACTGTTTTTTTAAAACAATGGGTTTAGTAAAGCTTGTATTGTATGATTGACTGAATTTATATTTTTTCCTGAGAGGAGTTGCATTTTTAAGATGATAAAAAAATTAAAAAGATGGATGAAAGATCTAATGTTATCAAGCCTAATTACAGGAGCAGTATTTTCTGTGGTTTGTCTACATCTATTTATATGTTACTGATTGCCAGAGTCTGCACAGAGTACAATTTTGTAAAATACT
The DNA here is from genome assembly GCA_018402905.1 of Glandirana rugosa. Lineage (NCBI taxonomy): Eukaryota > Metazoa > Chordata > Amphibia > Anura > Ranidae > Glandirana > Glandirana rugosa. The sequence continues at coordinate 293,143 of BLSH010299461.1, read as the reverse complement.
TTTGAGTAGATGAGCAGCTTTGTATGGGTAATGACATGACAGAGGATTTCTTTATAAGCCTTATTTAGGATTAGGGATGGAATGAATGTGTCTGGGTTCAGTACACAGCAGGATTTGCCAAACCCATACTGAAGTTTGAAAATCGGTATTTTAAATCCAAACCACATTTGGGGAGAAATCTTGAAAACCAATTATGGCCATCTTCAAGGCTAATAGGCAAGGGATTCGATAATAGGCAGGGAATTGTTAAAACAAAGGGTATGGGGAGCTAGGCACTGACATTGGGAACATATGCAAAAAATGGAAAACATTATGCGACTTCAAGGTTACCATTGAGAAAACATCAATGCGTTCATGTACATGCTTTGGAGATGCCCTTAATTTGAATGTGTTGTTATAGATAAGAACAATTCTTACAAGCAGCATCAGGTACACTGTATTTTGGCATCACATAATTTGTATCTGTTATTTATTTTTTTCTTTTATATTATATCGTGACATCAAAACAGTAGCAGAAGCACTCTATTGTAATTCATTAAAGTTAAAAAAAAAGTAGATTTGACTGTGACACCTAATTTTTTATCCAGCAGTAATACGTCTGAATTTAGTGGAGGAAGTAGCAGTCGCAATAGATCTAACAGCTATAGAACTTCATACCCCTTCAGATATATGTTTTTTTATTAATTGGCCAGTGTCAGGGCCAAATATGCAAACACCTAAATTCACAGCAAATAGAAAGAGCTCTGCCATGTAGGTCTTTTTTTAATGTATCCACCGCTGAAAGCACCATTGTGTTCTGCAGCCTCTGCCTGCAGTGTATCAGCAGTACTAGTGATTGGGTGCCATGTGGTATGAGGAAGCAAATTACTCTGCACCACTGAGCCCATTGAGGGAGTAATTGAATAAGACTGGTTAGCAGCAAAAGGCATGCACTCTTTCTCTTTGAGGGTACACAGCAGCCACTTTCTTTTACAGTGCTGCTAATGTTTCATGTATATCCTTCTCAGTGGTGATTGCTGATGCACACTTTTCCTCTGCCTCTTCCTCTTTTGCTAATCTCCTCATAGGAGGAAGGAGGGGGGGCTGGCAGTGCAACCCTTTTACTCCTCCTTCTCCTCAAGAATGCATAGCAGACTTTTTTATTCAGTTTTATTCACCAAGTTATTTGTGCTCTAGCCTCTCCAATATAATATAAAGAGAAGTTCCTGGCCCCTTTCTTGCTCTCCTTCTCCTCAAGTGCACTGAACACTCCTGCACTCTTCCCTTTCTTTCTAAAGAGTGCATATCTGACCTTCTTGCTTGAGCCTGCTAATGTGCCCTTTTCCTCCTCCATAGCCATTTTTTGAATTCTTAATATGCTATTGTTTTCTTTCTCCTCAAGGGCAAATAGACACACTTTTTTGGGGGACTGCTATTGCATCCTTATTTTTGGCCTGTGCTACACTACAGTGGCAGGTACTCAGTCATCATTATTTTGCCCAGAAGTCAAGCCAGCCCCTTTATTTTGTTAAGTTCATTCTCTGTCCCCCACCAGCATGTGGAATGCCAGCAGGAGACAAAGGAGTAATACAAGAAGGAGTGTTAGGGTGCTGACAGTGAGGAGGAGTACATTTTTTGAGGGGAGGCTTTGAGGTTGACTTTTCACACCCTTCCTGATACAAAGGCAAAAAATCTCGGGAATCTACAGGCACTCAGAGAGAGCCCAAAATGCCCCATTCAAAGCAGGAGGTGCAGACTAACTCTTTGTGATATTTTCCCATACACCCTTAGTGACAGGCTGTACTAAAATTGCAACCACAAAAATATAGGAAATATGGTATTTTAACTCTTTTACTGCAGACCAATTTTTATGTTTTTTGAGCATAGATATTACAAAAATAATTTTAGGCCTGACAATTGCAGAAACCACTAAAACATTATACACTGCTCAAAACAATGAAATGAATACTTTGAAAACATCAGATATCAATGGGGAAAAATATCATGTTGGATATCTATACTGATATGGATTGGGTAATGTGTTAGGAACGAAAGAATGCCACATCATTTGATGGAAATGAAAATGATCAACCTACAGAGGGCTGAATTCGAATACATCCCAAATATCAAAGTGAAAAAAGGATGCCACAGGGTAGTCCATTTTGCTAAAATTTTATTGCAGCAACTCAAAATGGTACTCAGCAGTTTGTGTGGTCCCCATGTGCATGTATGCATGCCTGACAATGTCAGGGCATGCTCCTAATGAGATGATGGATGGTGTCCTGGGGTATTTCCTCCCAGATCTGGAGCTGGGCATCACTGAGCTCCTGAACAGACTGAGGTGCAACCTGGCGGCGTTGGATGGACCGAAACATAATGTGGCAAAGGTGTTCTATTGGATTTAGGTCAGGGGAGCATGGGGGCCATTCAATGGTATCAATTCCTTAATCCTCCAGGAACTGGCTGCATACTCTCACCACATGAGGCTGGGCATTGTCGTGCACCAGGAGGAACCCATGACCCACTGCACCAGCGTAGTGTCTGACAATGGGTCCAAGGATTTTATCCCAATACCTAATGTCAGTCAGGGTGCCATTATCTAGCCTGTAGAGGTCTGTGCATCCCTACATGGATATGCCTCCTCAGACCATCACTGACCCACCACCAAATCTGTCATGCTGAATGATGTTACAGGCAGCATAATGTTTTCCATGGCTTCTCCAGACCCTGCTCTCATCTGTGAAAAACACAGGGTGCCAGTGGCAGACCTGCCAATTATAGTGTTCAATGTTAAATGCCAATCATGCTCCAAGTTGCCAGACAGTGAGCCCGGGGCCCACTAGAGGACGTTGGGCTCTCAGGCCACCCTCATTAAGTCTGTTTTTGATTGTTTGGTCAGAGACATTCACACTAGTGGCCTGCAAGAGGTCATTTTGTAGGGATCTGTCAGAGCTCATCCTGTTCCTCCTTGCACAAAGGAGCAGATACCAGTCCTGCTTATGGGTTAAGGACCTTCTATGGCCCTGTCCAGCTCTCCTGGAATTACTGCCTGTCTCCTGGAATCTCCTCCATGCTCTTGAGACTGTGCTGGAGACACAGCAAATCTTCAGGCAATGGCATGTATTGATGTGCCATCCTAGAGGAGTTGGACTGGCTGTGCAAGCTCTATAGGGTCCAAGTATTGCCTCATGCTACTAGTAGTGACACTGACCTTAGCCAGATGCAAAACTAGTGAAAAACAGTCAGAAAAGATGAGTAGGGAAAAAAATGTCAGTGGCCTCCACCTGTAAAACCATTCCTGATTTGGAGGTTGTTTCATTGTTGCCCATCCAGTGCACCTGTTGTTAATTTTATTAACACCAAAGCAGCTGAAACTGATTAAAAAAAAACCCCTGCTACTTAATTGATAAGATCAATATCCCAGGAGTATAATTGACTTGATGCTATACTCTGATTAAAGTGTTCCTTTAATTTTTTTGAGCAGTGTATATTTTCTGAAAGCAGACGCGCTAGAGAATAAAATAATTGTAGTTTCAATTTTTTATGGCACATAATATTACCAAAATGTCTAGGAAATGTAAAATTTCAGTAAACAATACACTAAAGTTAATTTTAAGGCATACAAACACAATAAATGACCCATTTTTTATCAAATAGTTGCACTCAGTAAATACCCACACCTTAAATTTGCATGCGACCGGGAAATGATGACATAATTCAGTACCCTATATTTTCCATAAGTGACTCTTTAACCACTTCTGTTTGGGCGGACGTCATATGACGTCGCTGCCTTTGAGTGGAGATATCTGAATGGTGCCTGCAGCTTCAGATACCGTTTTTTACAGCCGGCGATTCCCCGTCGGATAAAAGTGGTCTTAGCGGCTGATTCACAGCGAGATCACTTTTATCAGTGGCAGAAGAGGTGCCCCCCCGCCACTTTCCCGTCATCTCCGCCGCTTACCGGCAGCGGCGGAGATGATCAGATCCTCTACCCCCAGTGTCCGTGAGCTGACTGAGTGGCTGCAGCCGCTCACTCGGCTCCATAACATGGCAGGCCGGAAATTACTTCAGAAGTCACGTCCGCCCAACGGTCTTAAAGGGCCCATTTTTTTTTTTTGGGCTGTCATTTTTTTCAATTATTTTTTTTGCAATTTCGTGTAAATATGAGATCTGAGGTCTTTTTGACCCCAGATCTCATATTTAAGAGGACCTGTCATGCATTTTTCTATTACAAGGAATGTTTACATTTCTTGTAATAGGATTAAAAGTGATCACATTTTTTTTAAAAAAAGAACAGTGTAAAAATAAAAAGTAAAAAGCAAAATAAATAATTAAAAAAAAATTGAACGTGCTCCGTCCCGCTGAGCTCGCGTGCAGAAGCAAAAGCATACATAAGTTCCGCCCACATACGAAAACGGTGTTCAAACCACACATGTGAGGTATCGCCGCGATCGTTAGAGTGAGAGCAATAAATCTAGCACTAGACCTCCTCTGTAACTCAAAGCTGCGAACCTGTAGAATTTTTTAAACATCGCCAATGGAGATTTTTAAGTTGCAAAGTTTGCCGCCATTTTGAAGCATGACATGTTGGCTATCATTTTACTCGGCATAACATTATCTTTCACAATATGGAAAGAAATGGGCCTAACTTTACTGGTGTCTTATTTTTTAATCCAAAAAACTGAATTTTTTTAAAAAAAATCGTTTTTGTAAGACCGCTGCCCAAATACGGTGTGACATAAAGTTTTGCAACGACCGCCATTTTATAATCTAGGGTGTTAGAAAAAAATGTATAAAATGTTGGCAAAAAAACTGGTTTTAACTCATAAGCACCGAACCCAAAAAACAGGCTTGGTCTTGTAGTGGTTAAAAACCCCATGCAGGTCATCAGTTTAGTGTTATGGAAGATGTCTGGTGCTAGAAATATTGCTTTCACTTCAGTGTGAGTGGAGATATGTGACGGTGTATTGCAATCAATGTTTTCATGCATAGGAGCCCCTGATGTGAGCATTTATGTTTGTATGTGCATATATTTGTGGGTTGGGGCCTCAAAACATTTTTTTGGAAGGGCTTTTATTTGCTTGGGTGTAAATTTATTTTTTTACAGTTTAAAAAAAAACACTTAACTTTTTTTTTTCATTGCATAGGGGACAAAAAGTCCCCTATGTGATGAGTTTTTGTGTGACAGGTTCTCTTTAATGAGACACCGGGGTTTTAAACCTGTGCTTCAATGAATGTAATGCAATGCAGAATACATTCCCCAGCATAGCCAGGGACACAGAGAGGTGGACCGCGAAGTGACATTTTACATGTCAGCTTCCTTGTTAGCAACAAGTAGGGTAGGATACATGTCAGGGGACACTGTTGGGTGTGTTAAAGCAATCCAGCACCAGCAAATGCACAGGACTGCTTCAATCTGACAGCCAGAAATCAGCTGTCAGATATACACACACTCCCGCTGCCTGCATCCATCGGGAGTGTGTGTAAAGCCCCTCATACAGACCTGCCAGCAAAATGATTAAAACAAACATTAAGTTTGTTATGATTGCAGACAATTCATGTAGAGAAGCTGGAATGAGGTTGCAGAACACATATTAGTAGCATTAACATGACATTTAAATATCCGTTCCTCCACTACCCCCCAAATTCCCCAAGATACACAAAATGTTGACACCAGCGCCTAATCTGTCTCTATGAACTTTAGCAGCAGTCCAGAAGAAAGACATTGGGGTGAGCCTTGGGAATTGCACAGCCATCTTGGAAAGCTGGAAGTGCAGGGAGACAGTAAGAGAAGTGTTTTTCTCTCTGCGCAATGTCAGTGCAATACTAGATTGAGACTGAATAATTAATTTAATAAAGCACTATCACACTATGTGCAGATCTTTTTAATGTACGTTATGGTGGGTTGGAGACAATTGGAGAGTGGTATTAAAGTTGCTGAACCAGTGGAAAATGAGGATGGGGTTTAGAGTTGAAGACTCAGTGTAAAGCCCATTAAGACCTTCCTATTAATTTAAGGGGTTGCAAAATTTGGTGAGTGTGTTTACACTTGTACACTTGGGAAGTGTGAAGTGGCCCTTTGGAAAGCACTATCATTAAAGTTTCTTGCACTGGAGTGTTTGAAGCAAGAAACTTTCACAAGAGTGATAATCTGTACTGTTCAACTGTACTGTTCAAATTGGGCCCAAAGTGTCAATATTTTGGTGGCCACCATTATATTCTAGCACTGCCTTAACCCTCTTGGGCATGGAGTCCACCAGAGCTTCACAGGTTGTCACTGGAGTCATCTTCCACTCCTCCATGATGACATCACAGAGCTGCCCCTCCACCTTCCATTTGTGGATTCCACACAGATGCTTAATATGGTTTAGGTCTGGAGACATGCTTGGCCAGTTCATTACCTTTGCCCTCAGCTTCTTTAGCAAAGCAGTGGTGGTCTTGGAAGTGTGTTTGGGGTCATTATTATGTTGGAATATTTCCCTGTGGTCCAGTCTCCAAAGCGAGGGGATCATTCTCTGCTTCAGTTGGTCACAGTACATGTTTGTATTCATGGTTCCCTCAATGAACTGTAGCTCCCCAGTGCCAGCAGCACTCTTGAGGCCCCACACCATGACACTCCCACCACCATGCATGACTGTAGGCAAAATACATTTGTCTTTGCACTCCTCACCTGGTTGCCACCACAAATGCTAGACACCATCTGAACCAAATACATCTATCTTGGTCTCATCAGACCACAAGACATGGTTCCAGTAATCCATGTCCTTAGTCTTCTTGTTTTCAGCAAACTGTTTCGGGCTTTCTTGTGCATCATCTTTAGAAGATGCTTCCTTCTGGGATGACAGCCATGCAGACCAATTTGATGCAGTGTGCGGCGTATGGTCTGAGCACTGACAGGCTAACCCCACACCCCTTCAACCTCTGCATCAAAGCTTGCAGCACTCATACATCTATTTCCCAAAGACAACCTCTGAATATGACGCTGAGCACGTGCACTCAACTTTTCTGGTCGATCATGGCGAGGCCTGTTTTGAGTGGAACCTGTCCTTTTAAACCGCTGTATGGTCTTGGCCACCATGCTGCAGCTCAGTTTCAGGGTCTTGGCAATCTTCTTATAGCCTAGGCCATCTTTATGTAGAGCAAAAATGATTTTTTCAGATCCTCAGAGAGTTCTTTGCCATGAGGGCCATGTTGAACTTCCAGTGACCAGTATGAGAGAGTGAGAGTGATAAACACCAAATTTAACACACCTGTTCCTCATTCACACCTGAGACCTTGTAACACTAATGAATCACATGACACCGGGGAGGGAAAATGGCTAGTTGTACCCAATTTGGACATTTTAACTTGGGGTGTACTCACTTTTGGTTCCAGCGGTTTAGACATTATTGGCTGTGTGTTGAGTTATTTTGAGAGGACAGCAAGTTTACACTGTTATACAAGCTGTACACTCACTACTTTACATTGCAGCAAAGTGTAATTTCTTCAGTGTTGTCACATGAAAAGATAAAATAAAATATTTACAAAAATGTGAGGGGTGTACTTTTGTGAGATACTACATATATATATATATATATATATATATATATATATATATATATATATTTATATACAGTTGTGCTCATAAGTTTACATACCCTGGCAGAATTTATGATATCTTCGCTATTTTTCAGAGAATATGGATGATAACACAAAAACATTTCTTTCACTCATGGTTAGTGTTTGGCTGAAGTAATTTATTATCAATCAACTGTGTTTACTCTTTTTAAATCATAATGACAACAGAAACTACCCAAATGACCCTGATCAAAAGTTTACATATCCTGGTGATTTTGGCATGATAACATGCACACAAGTTGACACAAAAGGGGTTTGAATGGCTATTAAAGGTAACCATCCTCACCTGTGATCTGTTTGCTTGTAATTAGTGTGTGTGTATAAAAGGTCAATGAGTTTGGGGACTCCTGACATACCCTTGCATCTTTCATCCAGTGCTGCACTGACATTTCTGGATTCTGAGTCATGGGGAAAGCAAAATAATTGTCAAGGGATCTGCGGGAAGAGGTAGTTTAACTGTATAAAACAGGAAAGGGATATAAAAAGATATCCAAGGAATTGAGAATGCCAATCAGCAGTGTTCAAACTCTAATCAAGAAATTGAAAATGAGGGGTTCTGTTGAAACCAAACCAAGGTAAGGTAGACCAACTAAAATTTCCACCACAACTGCCAGGAATATTGTTCAGGATGCAAAGAAAAACCCACAAATAACTTCAGGATTCACTGAAAACATGTGGTGTGGCTGTTTCAAGATGCACAATAAGGAGTCACTTGAAGAAAGATGGGCTGCATGGTCAAGTCGCCAGAAGAAAGCCATTGCTACACAAATGCCACAAAGTATCCCACTTGCAATATGCCAAACAGCACAGACACAAGCCTCAAACCTTCTGACACAAAGTCATTTGAAGTGATGAGACCAAAATTGAGCTTTTTGGCCACAACCATAAACTCTACATTGAGGAGGAGTCAACAAAGCCTGTGAAACACGAAGGCAGTTCGCTGATGTTTTGGGGATGTGTAAGCTACAATGGCACAGGAAATTTGGTCAAAATCAATGGCAAGATGAATGCAGTATGTTATCAAAAAAATTCTAGAGGAACTTTTGAATTCAACGGCAAGGAAGCTGCGCATGGGATGTACTTAGACATTCCAACATGACAATGATCTAAAACACAAGGCCAAGTCGACCTGTCATTGGCTACAGTAGAATAAAGTGAAGGTTCTGGAGTGGCCGTTTCAGTCTCCTGACCTCAATATCATTGAGCCACTCTGGGGAGATCGCAAATGTACAGTTCATGCAAGACAGCCCAAGAATTTCCAGCAACTTGAGGCTTTTTGCCAAAAGGAATGGGCAGCTTTACCATCTGAGAAGATGAAGAGCCTCATCCACAAATGCCACAAAAGACTTCAAGCTGTCATTGATGTTAAAGGGGGCAATACACGGTATTAAGAACAGGGGTATGTAAACTTTTGATCAGGGTCATTTGGGTAGTTTCTGTTGTCATTATAATTTAAAAAGAGTAAACACAGTTGATTGATAATAAATGGCTTCAGCCAAACACTAACCATGAGTGAAAGAAATGTTTTTGTGTTTTTATTCATATTCTCTGAAAAAATGGCCAAGAAATCATAAATTCTGCCAGGGTATGTAAACTTTTGAGGACAACTGTATGTAGTATATACAATATTTAATAATTGTATAATATATATATATATATATATATATATATATATATATATACTGTTGTGTGTGTGTATATATATATATATATATATATATATATATATATATATATATTGTATATATATACTGTTTTGTGTGTATATATATATATAATTATTATCATACAGGGTTTATACATCTAAGAATAGGAATACCGCGCTACCTGTAAATGTATGCTACAGCTGCCAACACGATAAATTAACCAATTGGAGAGTAATAATAAAGACAAAAAAAAGTGCGGCGCTTATGCTATAAGGATTCTGATGGCATAGATGAACTACATAGTAAGGATAATTGATAAATGTACGTTAAAAAATGAGAATGTGGATTTAAAGATGACTGTGGTACATTAGATGCCTAGAAGATTGATATGGGGAACCATAAATGAATCAAGTCCAGGGCAAAGTCTTTCTCATATATGTGACAGTCACTGAATTGATTTTTCTTCACAACAGGCATATAAGTGATCCGTGCTCCAAATGAAAAGTGGTCAAAAGTGATATCCAAAAATGGTGAGTGAGTGCACTTACCGGAGGCTGGTAAGGCACCAGCGGAGAATTGCGTAATCTCAAAACTTTCAGACCAGGTGGATCAGACGAGCATGGTGGTGATAAAGTGACAAGTGCTATAAGTGTTCCAAAAGTGACCATCCAAAAACAGTAAAATAAGTGCACTTACCAGAAGCCAGTAATCAACCAGCAGAAGAGAATAAGCCCCCTTGGGGAGTCAATGGATGGTAGAGATTCCTCAAGGATCCTGGGTCATCCACTTCTGTGTCCGCTCCAGGGGTGACTGCCCAGGTATTGGGGGAAGGAAAGCACTCGAACGGATGGATATTAAAGGATAAAGAAAAGAAGGTGCTCCATAGCATAATCCAGATTTTATAACAATTTATTCAAAGTGTGGTTAAAAACACTTACATTATAGGAAGATAAAAAGAGCTCTAATACATGAAACATCCAAATGCAGTGAACCGGGGGAACAGGATATCACTTTTGACCACTTTTCATTTGGAGCATGGATCACTTATATGCCTGTTGTGAAGAAAAATCAATTCAGTGACTGTCACATATATGAGAAAGACTTTGCCCTGGACTTGATTCATTTATGGTTCCCCCATATCAATCTTCTAGGCATCTAATGCACCACAGTACATCTATGCCATCAGAATCCTTATAGCATAAGAGCCGCACTTTTAGGGTTTATACATCGCCGACAGTTTGCGCAGTGTTCTACAACATGAGGACAGACAGTACAGTTACAATACAATTCAATACAGGAGGAATCAAAGGGTCCTGCTATGTATTTCTATGGTGGACATAAGATAGAGGAGCACTAAGATAATTAATTGAAAGCACTGTTTTATCATTTAATATATACAGTTTATTTTGTTTCCATTTTGCAGAAGTATTTATGATTTGATATAGAGACAGAGTAATATGACACATGTTGGGTGACCAAAGGTTGTAAAGATATTGCGGTACACATTTCATGTTTATATACTCTTTATTTTTACTTGATACTTTGCTTTACAATTTCAAAACTGAGATTGTAAATAAGATCAGTAACAGTGTCTGAAATTTTCCCTGGACACCAAATTATAAAGACTGTCCTCCCTCACTTTTTTATTACTTTGCAGCAAAGCTGATGCTTTGTTACAATTTCCAAATCTAAAAAAAGATGTAGTTAGAAAACAGTTTCTGAGACTCACCATACTGTGCATGTGTTTGCCAAGCTGAGAACAAACAGTTCACTGTTTTTTTTTGTATGCACAACTGAAACTTTTTTTTTAAATTTACATGTAAAATGACATGTAATTTTGTCCCAGATCCACAACATGCTGTCTGTGCATTTGCCAAACTGGCCATTGCCTTTTTATGTTCTTATGTGCTTATATGGCCAAACGGTTGTGCACCTTAGATATGCACTTCTCACTCTCAGTTCCCAAAAGACAAAGCTCCCATGCTCACTAAATGAAAAACTGTGTAGTTCTTGTATTCAAGACTTGTTAACTACCTGCTGTTGATTTGGTTAGCTACATACCCAGCCCAGCCAGGCCAGGCCATTTCCATTGCCAATTAAGCTTGGTACATTCTCTTGGGCTTTGCTTAGGCAACAGCTAGTTTTCCCAGTGCCAGCTCCACTAGTGTTTCCAAGATTAATGCTAGCATACTCAGTGTTTCCTTGTATCCCCATAGCTTCCTGGGAAGATTGATAGAATTCCCCCAGTGTTTCTTTGTGTCCTTGGCTTCCTGTGAACTACTTGCGACCTTTATATTCCTAGTGACCCTTTGGCCAGATCATTTTTATTCCTACTGTCTGTTTGCAAGCTTCTCCCAGTGCTCCCCATTGTGACCTCTGTACCCTCTGTCTTCCAGTCTGTACCCTGCGACTCTCAGTGTGTTTCTACAGCTACCGGTATCCTTTCACCTTTTGTGTTCTTTGTGCATTTTGGCCCCAATTCTTCCATGAAGACCATTTCTGCCCAGATCTCTGTGGACAGTAGATGGGTGTACCTGGGTCCCACTGGTTTCCGCCAGTTCTGTGCTTTTGGCACTGCTGGACATCTTCCAATCTCGAAAAGTAGTAAGCATGATGTGTCTTTCAGAAAGATAGCATCAGCAATGGAAGTGAGCTGATCTATAAAGGTAGCACTTGCAAATATTAAAAAATACAAGAAACATGTTTTCAGCGAATCTAATTTCTGCAAACAGGATTATGAGATGTGCTGAAAGAGCAGATTTTTGAAACTCAACTTACACTACTTTTTCTTATCCTTTTATTAAGTTATATTTACTTGAAAGAAAATGTCCAAATCGAATGATTCATACGCACACACACACACACACACACACACATTGTTAGGCTTTGTGTTATCAGATTTAGGTAAGTCTTTTCACTGGAAATCTTCAAGCTGTGTGATAAATCCTTTTTTTACATCTAGATCTGCAGTACTGTTCAGAATGTACCTTTAAAGTATATTCAGAAAGGCAGTTCAATGTTTTCTTTCAACATTTTATAGATTATTTTATTCATAAAATGGACAGGAGGATGAAGTAGTCTCCTGAAATCAAGATATTTGCAGCAGTCATACAATATAATATATATATTTTTTTTTATTTACATTTTGTTGGTCTTGATCTGCTTGTTTTCAGGCGATTGTCTCAGCTGATTTGTTTTGCTTTCAAATGAGTTGTCTCTTGAACCAGAAATAGAAGTAAGATATACAGTATCTGTGCTCAAATCCCAAAAGCTTCTAAATGTATATAATGCAAAAGGTGTGTGACCACATGTTAACATCAATAACTCTGCATGAACACTCTTCATAATGCTATATACCCTTTCTAGAAAACGAGGCCCTAAACATGGATTTTTAGCTCACATATATATACATGTTTAAGCTGGCCAACTGTGTCAAAGTAATCCCTCTATGGGCTGTCCCTACTCTGTTCTCCAAAATGCACATGCTCCATTGGATATAATGCCAATGTGGCTCAGATAGACACAAGTTGTAGGAGAGCTACAAGGTTAAGATCTGGCAAATAACCTGCAATGCAATAGAAGTAAGATATACAGTTCTCGAATCCCAAAAGCTTCTATGTGCATAGAATCCATCAGGTCTCTTGAACCGTAACACATTGTCCCAACTGTTTCAATGGGATAATCAACATTTGTGTCCTTCTAAACGCTTTCTAGTTTGTTGATTTAGCTGCTCTCAACTTGCCTAGTAAATTAAATTTTACTTTTTGCTTTGACTGAAATACAGAAAAACTGTAACACCACAAATGATACAAATATTGTTCATATGACAACTTCTTTTAAAGCATAACAAATTTGCATCTCGAGGGATTAAATATAGCCTTCAAAGAGCACAGAGCAAGCTGCAGCAATATTTTTAACTTGAGAAAAAAAGTCCACTCATCTAGGAGATCCCCAAATAAAAAATACTAATGATAGGCAAAAATAAAATTGAAGAAACAATAGAAGATATTTATTTCAGATCCCAGCTTCTGTCCATTTCCCAAAGACACTGGTAGCATCATTGTGCCTCACTGCTGTTTCCTGGGGAAATTGAACACCCACATTCCTGCATTTATGTGCTCCAGCAAATGTTTTTCAAAACTAAAAATGATGTCTACCTCCAGGTTTTTAGGGTCTTTAAATAATTTGTTCAGACCAAGCTGGTCTAAATGAACTATTGGCTTTACAAACAAATGCGCCCACTGAGAGTGCTATATAAATTGTATGTAGCATGAGTGTACAGTGCTAGGCCAGTATTCATTGATGAAATACATTGCTTCCTGTGAATGGATGAGCAGCACTAAGCCCGACTCGATTTTATTTTTCCGGGAGCAGGACAGGAAGTCCCCATCTTGCTGCCCGAACACAGCACTGTATACTGTATGTAGCTGATGCTATTACAGTTTATAAGGCCCTCCCAGCAGGTGCATCTGTTAATGAAGCAAATTGTTTGTTTTGACAGCTTGGTCCAAATGAACTGTTTAAAATCACAAGAAACTTGGAGTTAGACTTCAAGGAACCCTTTTTACCAGCCTCCTCACATCCCATAAGATTGCAATGGTGTAATGCATGTTGGAAGTTTGGAGTGAGTCCCTAATGAGTAGGTGGTGACTGCAATATGTATACTCCTTCATCGGTGCTTTTTTTATAGACATGTGATAAACAAAGGGACCAAAGAAATCCATTTTAACCATTAAAAAATATGAAGTAATTGGAATTATTTTTAAATATTACATTCTTATTCAACATTAGCAGCATATAGGCAGTTTCTTGTCAGTTTTATTGCATGCCTGGACAGCTTTAAAAAAAGTTTCCTCTTAATTTGTTGTGTTGCCATAAATATCCTAATTACTTTAGCTCACATTCTCTGTAGTTACCCTGCTTTTGTTTTTATCCTTCATGGCAGAAAAGTATATTAGATGAGTCTTCAGGATTTAATCAAAAAGTATATTACTCTGCTACTCTGAAAAAAAACATACACACTGTTGAACGTGGTGCAATATAGGATAAATAACATAGACATATACATTAACAGTATAATCTATTGGGATTGTTTATTTGCACCTAGTTTATACAATTTACCTGTACAACTTGATTAATACTAAAGAATTACCAATGGTGTTGGATGTCTTTTGCGGCAAATCTAGTTGCCACATACATCTAAACACTAAGATCATCAAATACCAATGCACTTAGGCATGTCTAGGTATCTGTAGCATTCTATCGCTGCTGATGACTTGAATATATTTGATTTGGCTTCCAAATCTAGGACCGTAGGAGAAACAAAGGACACTTCACCAACTAAAGAACATCTGTTATTCACATGGAATGCCAGGCCAGGTGCATCAGTCTGTGCGACTGCTACACAATTGATCGCAGCAAAAATTGGATGAATGACCAGCTCTCCAGCAAGTCCAATGCAATCTTCAGTTTGTTAAAGCATTTTCATAAGCAAGGCTTAAAAAAATGCCATGATGAACCTGCCTGGAATTTTGATTCACTGGATTTGAAGATTGCCCTGGAAACGTACCTGGCCTTGAAAACTGAGAAATGTACAATAAAATACTGTTTTCTATAGACTGGTTAAGCTCTTTTCATTTAAAGTTTTCATCTCTAACAGCCTTGTTCATTAACAATTATTCTATATTTTAAGCTTATAGGTATGTAAGTGCTATACCCCTTTAGGCCCTGCACCTTTATACCCCCAATAGACCTAGCAATTGTTGTATTCCCCCCATGAGTCTATTTTTGATTCTGTGATTATCTGTACTCATTTCAATTGTTCAGTAAGTATTAAGCTTCAGACCCAGGTTTGCTTCTCCAAACACTTTCAGTTAACAAAGATTATCACATGGGTTATGGCTTTTCAAAATGCCACCAGTTTATGCCTGTTAATAGAGTTGCACAAGTTGTCTACTGGTGAACACACAAAATGGAGACATTCTAGATGGAAATACAATGTAAAATAATAATCTTGAAACAAAAGAAAACTTTGTAAGGAATAAAGACTTTAAATGAAATAATTCAATAACTATTTCTTTAAAAATTATTCCATACCTGCATGATATTAATGGATATGAGTAGAGAGTAAATAAATAACTCATGGTAGTTATCAATTTACCCAGTTATTGAAAACAGTTAAACCCCTCTTCACACCTGAGTGACACAGAGCGATGCTGCGGTGTCACTTTTTTTGCGTGATTTTGTGGTGCGTTTTTGGAGCTGCACCATTCATTTTGAATGGGCCTCCCTCCACCCCAAAAACATGCCAAAGAAGCTCATATACCAAATTTTTGCACTGAGTAAGGTGCGTTTGGCATTGCATTTTTGCCACGATTTTTGTGCATTTTGTCGCAAGACAATCACAGCAAAATCACAGTGTTTGGGGTGCCAATTAGAAATTATAACCATGAATATTGGGTGAGCAATCAGCACTACCTGCAAAAAAATTCATTTTGTGCTTATAAATACTCAATCTCTGCGTGAACAAACCTCTATATATCTACCATTTTCTGCTGTACACTAGTTAGTGATTCAACCACACTAAAATCAGAGATATATACAACTTAATACAGTGCAGCGCTACTGATCAAATCTATGAACAGTGATAATCAAATACAATATTTCTAATAAGCAATACATAAACCAAACACAAATGAAAAGTCCATAAACAAATAATCTCCCTCTCAGTGCTCTTTAATCTTCCTTTACAGAATCAAAAGTGTAATCACTTCACCAGGTGAAATGCCTGCTCACCTCACAATAGAAAGTCAGAACTCATATTATGTCTTTAATGCTGATCTCACACAATGGATCTCCTCCTCCCCCTCCTGGGATGGATGATTATCACTTTGTAACAAAGACTGTCCAGGCTGTGTACTCCCCTACTTGCTGGTTTCAAGGAAACACTCACTCCTTCCAATCATGGATCTGATTGCTCATTATCCACGTAATTCACCACATGTAAAAGAAAGGCATCTCCATAGTGCTCTCTGTATAAAACATTTTATTAAAATGCCCCCCCTTAAAAAGTTCCACTTACGAGAAATACAATAAAACAAGTGGTATTAACATATGGGCTGGGCTCCTGCCTCCCATGCGTGTGTAGCCACCTAATTAGCTTCTTCAGTAGGAACCTACTGAAGAAGCCAATCAGGTGGTGACGCATATAGGAGGGAGGAGAACAGCCCATTCGGTTGAGTGGTGAGCTCCCTGACACATGTGGGCATTTTGTTAAAAAGTTTTGTACAGAGAGCACTATGGAGATGCCTTTATATTACATGTGGTGAATTACGTGGATAATGAGCGATCAAATCCATGATTGGAAGGAGTGAGTGTTTCCTTGAAACCAGCAAGTAAGGGAGTACACAGCCTGGATGGTCTTTGTTACAAAGTGATAATCATCCATCCCAGGAGGGGGAGGAGGAGATCCGTCATGTGAGATCAGCAGGATAGACATCATATGAGCTCTGACTCTCTATTGTGAGGTGAGCTGGCATTTTACCCGGTGAAGGGATTACACTTTTGATTCTGTAAAGTAAGATTGAAGAGCACTGAGGGGGAGATTATTTGTTTATGGACTTTTCATTTGTGTTTGGTTTAATCATTGTTTATTAGTAGTGTTGAGCGAACCCGGACTGTAACGTTCGGGTCCGTACCGAACTTTCGAGTGTCCGGGGCCCGGACCCGGACATTTCAAAAATCGTTCGGGTTCGGTCCGGGGTTCTGCTATTTTACTCCACGTGTTGAGAAGCTGCAGGGCAGCCAATCAACAAGCGTTTCACTGGTTTGCCCTTAGAAGCCATCACAGCCATGCCTACTAATGGCATGGCTGTGATTGGCCAGTGCATCATGTGACCCAGCCTCTTTATAAGCTGGAGTCAAGTAGTGCTGCAGTCACATGCTCTTGGGTTAGTGTAGGGAAAGAAAGCTGACGGCGTGAGGGAGAGAATTGAGACATTTTAAGACATTTTAAGATCTGATCCTGCATCCTGAGATAGATTACTTTACTACTGCTGTCTGTGCTGTTGCTCTGAGGACAGATAGCAGAAATTAGAGATTTCACATACCGCTGCTTTGAGTTGCAGATCAAACTCTGCATAAAACAACGATCGCTACGATCATGCTCAACGATCAGATTGTTGGAGGAATTTGAGATTTCAAATACCGAGTAACTCGTGCTAGCACCGCTAGCAACAAAATACGTCTCAAACTAGACGTTGAGTTTCGTCGCCATAAACTTTAGAGTTTAAGGAGGTTGTTAGACTAGCAACTCGTACTAGCATCGCTAGCAACAAAATACGTCTCA
>BLSH010299461.1:244158-261123 GCA_018402905.1 Glandirana rugosa | reverse complement strand
TAAAGTAAGTATGGATAGTGTGAAAACTTCCGGGGCCCCCTTGGTCCTATCACCTTACTGGGGGTTTTACTGGGGTAAAACCTTTCGTTTGTGGGCTCCATATAAGATACTCCGTACCCGACGTCTATCCATGAGCCCATGAGATTACCCGACGTCTATCCATGAGTCCGTAAACCTACCCGACGTCTATCCATGAACCCATGAAACTACCCGACCTCTGTCTATGAGCCCATTAGACTACCTAACCATTTTCCATGAACCCATGAGACTACCCGACGTCTATCCATGAGCCAATGAATCTACCCAACCACTGTCCATGAGCCCTATCTGCAGCCCATTAGAGTACCCGAGTACCTATCTGCAGCCCATGCCTCATAGAATATACCTCGGGTGTTTGCTTTCCAAAATGGGGTCATTTTGGGGGTCATTCCACTATCCTGGTTCCCCCGGGGCCTTCAAAAGTGTGATAGGTATGAATGAAATTTTATGTGTAATTTATGCTCCTAGAACGCCTGATGGTGCTCCCTGCATGTTCGGCCTCTGTATGTAGCCAGGGTGTGAAAAAGTCTCACACATGTGGTATCGCTATACTCGGGACGAGTAGCAGAATATATTTTGGGGGGTAATTTTTGCTATGTACATGCTATGTGTTAGAAATATCTTAGAAATTGACCACTTTGTGTAAAAATAAAAGCGTTTTCATTTTCTTTCCACGTTTTTCCAAGACTTGTGAAAAAAAATGAACCATTCAAAAAATTCATAATGCCTCATAGAATATACATTGGGGTGTTTGCTTTCCAAAATGGGGTCATTTTGTGGGTAATTCCATTGTCCTGGTGCTCCAGGGCCTTCAAAAGTGTAATAGGTCGTTAGGAAATTAGATGTGAAAATTCTGCTCCTAGAATGCATAACTGTGCTCCCTGCATGTTGGAACTCTCTATGCGGTCAGGCTGTGAAAAAGTCTCACACATGTGGTATCGCCATACTCGGGGACAGTAGCAGAATGTATTTTGGGGTGTAATTGGAAGTATGCATATGCTGTGTGTGAGAAATAACTTGTTGTTTTGACAATTTTGTGCAAAAAAAAAAAAATAATAATTTCGTAATTTTCCAAAGAATTGTGGGAAAAAAGTACAACTTCAAAAAACTCGCCATGCCTCTTACTAAATACCTTGGAATGTCTACTTTTCAAAAAGGGGTAATTTGGGGGGGTATTTGTACTTTCCCGACATTTCAGGGCCTCAAGAAATGAGATAGGCCATTAGTGCATCAGGTGTGATCAATTTTCAATGATTTGCACCATAGCTTGTAGACTCTATAACTTTCACACAGACCAAATAATATACACTTATTTGGGTTATTTTTACCAAAGATAGGTAGCAGTATACGTTTTGGCCAAAATTTATGGACAAAAATTACTTATTTGCAAAATTTTATCACAGAAACTAAAAAAAAGTGTTTTTTTTTCAAAATTTTCGCACTTTTTTCAATTATGTCGCTAAAAATAAAAAACCTAGAGGTTCTTAAATACCACCAAAAGAAAGCTCTATTTGTGTGAAAAAAAATTATACAAATTTTGTTTGGGTACAGTGTAGCATGAGAGAGTAATTGAGATTCAAAGTGTGAGAGCGCTGAAAGCTGAAAATTGGTCTGGGCAGGAAGGGGGTATAAACGTCCTGTATTGAAGTGGTTAATGACCAGGCCATTTTTTGCAATATGGCACTGCATTGCTTTAACTGACGATCATGCAACGTTGTACAAAATTGATGCCCTTTTTTCCCACAATTAGAGCTTTCTTTTGGTTATATTTGATCACCTCTGTGGTTTTTAATTTTTGCGCTATAAACAATAAAAGACAGACAATTTTGAAAAAAACTGTATTTTTTTACTTTCTGCTATAATACATATCCAAAAAAAAGAAAAATAAAACCACACATTTATTCATCAGTTTAGGCCAATATGTATTCTGCTACATATTTTTGGTAAAAAATCGCAATAAGCGTATATTGATTGGTTTGCGCAAAAGTTATAGCATAGTGGACAGATTTATGGACTTTTACTTTTTTGTTGTTTTTACTGGTAATGGCTACGATGTGCGATTTTTTAGCGGGACTGCGACATTGTGGCAGCCAAATATGAGCCCAAGTGACACTTTTTGGGGACCAGTGACATTATTACAGTGATCAGTGCTAAAAAAAAATTCACTGATCAATGTATAAATCACACTGGTAGGGAAGGGATTAACACTAAGGGGTGATCAAAGGGTTAACTGTGTTCCCTGGGTGTGTTCTATCTGTGTGGGGGATGAGCTCACTGGGAGAACACAGAGCTTGCTCCTCCTGATCACTAGGAACAACAGATCTCAGTATTGTCTCCTGTCAGAACGGGGATCCACCTTGTTTACATAGGCAGATCCCTGTTCTGCCTCTCTGTGGAGCGATTGCGGGTGGCCGGTGGACATCGAGTCCGCTGGACCCACGGGCGTGCCCACAGTATCCATTGCATGAAACGGTGTATGGGTATGTTTTTCACGCAATAGAGCCAACCTGCAACCATATATGTGCGGTGGGTGGTCTTAAAGTGGTTAATAAGAAAATTTCTCTCTAACCACTTAACGACCGCCCACGTACATGTACTGCCGAAGGGCGGCCGCTCTGTGCCAGATCAAGTACCTAGTACATGATCTGACACTTCCAGGTCTGGGGCACATGTGAACCGACGGCGACCTGCTCCCACTGTTATTGGACTGGGACCCACCGATCGTTCAGGAGACAAGCTGAACGGCAGTCTGCCTATGTAAACAAGGCAGATTGTCATTCTGTGAGAGGGGAAGACTTTTGATCTCTGCCTTCCCCTAGTCAAAGCACTTCCCTGCAGTAAGTAAGCACAGCCTAGGCATACATTTAACCCTTTGATCGCCCCTGATATTAATCCCTTCCCTGCCACTGGTCCCCAAAAAGTGTCAAAAGTGTCAGGTGTATGATTTGTCTGACACAATATCACAGTTCCGTTATAAGTCGCTGATTTCTGCCATTACTAGTTAAAAAAATAAATAAAAATATCCCATAGTTTGTGGACTCTATAACTTTTGTGCAAACCAATCAATATATGCTTATTGGGATTTTTTAAATTTTTTTATTGGGTATGTTTTATAGCAGAAAGTAAAAAATATAGTTTTTTTCAAAATTGTCAGGGTTTTTTTGTTTATAGCGCAAAAAATAAAAACAACAGAGGTGATCAAATACCACCAAAAGATAGTTCTATTTGTGGGGAGAAAGTACAAAAATATTATTTGGGTACAGTGTCGCAAGACCGAGCAATTGTCAGTTAAAGTAACACAGTGCCGTATCACAAAAATGGCCTAGTCAGGAAGGGGGTAAAACCTTCTGGAGCTATATTGGTTAAAGACATTTACGTCATAATTATTGTTCGCTGATTGAGCACTCTAAGCCTTTCATCTACCTTGCAGAAGGTCAGAGAGAGCACATGCACAATCTTCAGCCTAAGCTTTGACAGGAGCAGAAAAGTAAATAAAAACATGTTTTTTTAATCAATTGTACAGTGTTTTTATAAATTACGATATTGCCCTTATTGTTACAATTGTTCTTTGCAGGGGCAGATGCACTTTTTTGAGTTTGGCTATCAGTCAAATGTCTGAGTTTCATTTTATGTCATTGTAAAGTCCCTAGGGTGTGTGCACATTGCGGTGTCTTTGATGGTGCTCCATAGATACCCTGTATGTGAACATAGCCACCATATAAAATGTATCATCCAATGTACTTTAAATGACATCCCTAGCAAAACAGAAAGTATTCAGAACCCAATAATTTAGCATAGAAGTGTGGCTAAAAGAGAATTTGTTTTATCAATTGATTTTAATATTTTATCACTTTAATGAAATATCTAACTGTTTAGAACTACTTGGGCCTCCACCTAGATCTATTTTTCCATCACTGTTCTCTACCTGGCTCTTCTAACCTGTTTATGTTCTTATTCCTTCTGGACATCTAGCAAACTGGTATCACGCACACAAGAAATGGTGTTGGGGACACCTAAGGTGTGCCAGGTATGTGGACTCCCACCCCTTCCCTTGCTCCTACCCATTCTATTTTCCCCCTTCTCTTTCTTAAATATCACACAACACCCCTGTAGACTGACACATGGCAATGCAAAGGAGAGAGAGCAGCGCCTTTTGAGTGTAGCATTCAAGTATTTATCCCAAGAACAGAAAATTGGCAACTTACAGGCTAAAATGATTAACAATGATCATGATAAGTAGGCATACATTGCTGCAGCTGGCAAGTCTGGTTACGCTGAATCATGCACTGGTATTGAGCATTTGGTGGTGCTCCAAAATGGAGGATCCTAGCATCTCTCCTACATTACATACTTTCTGTTTTCTCCATGTTTTGTCATTAGATTATACAGTCATAGGTGCTCTACTAATATTCTACCATAAGGACCCAAGAAATTTACATTTAAATATGCCTTAATACTTACCTTGTAAGCTTAGAGGTCCTTATTGTACCTATTTTGTTCAGTAGGGAGTCTCACCAATCCTTTTGCATCCTACAACTTTATACAGGGCTCAATGTTGCCCTCCCTAAACCCTTCTATCAATGTATTAATAGAGGGCAACACCATCCCTCCAACACCATGCTCCTTTTTTCCATTCATATTATTGGACTTTGAGACCATGTACACAAAGGTGTTCTTCAACTTCATTCATATAGTCTTATAACTATAACATTTCCTGATATAGCCACCTTGTGATTAAAAATTGCAGTATTCTCATAGCAACTAATATTTATTGCAGAAAAAAAGTTGCCTTCCAAGGCGTGCCAACATCCTATAAGTCAAGCAAGGTTCAATATACATGGGAGAGGCCCATATAGTATAAGATGGACTTTGTAGGCACACAAGAGACTAAGGAAATATGATAAAATATATATTATTATTATACAATCCTTAAAAAATGTCTGAAGGAGACTATATAGTTAAAATATATGTGTGGGTACGTATACAAAAGTCCCAATGGAAATATAGACAATCTACAGGATACAAGACTAAATTACATTAGATTGTGATACAGGGCATAATACCAAATGCTGTACACATGTAATAGTCAAAGAAGGTAGACGCGTTTCACCTTTAGGCTTCCTCTGGACCTTGTCCTGATAGACTACAATTGAAAAATATATATTATACAAACAAGTATATTATGAAATGTATTTTGATTTATAATTTGTAAACAATCATGTTAACATGTAAAAATAATTATCAATGGAAATCCAACACACGGCGTAGGCCCATGGAGGAGGTCATGCCATGTGTGATGCCGACCAACAAGAGCGACGGAGGTGGGGTCAACAAAGGGGACGTCATATCCCCAAGTTTGTCTACAACTGGCCAAACAAAGACATCCAAAAAGAGGATGCATGGAACTCATATGCCCACCCCTCTCAGGTGTCTCTGGAGCGCAGAGAACCAGGACGAGTGATAAAGCAAACAGAAACAAATTAAATACAATTGTACATCAGTGTCAAAACATATGTAGAAATATGAGTGCAAAATCAAAAGAGAGGATATGAACGGGCAATGCATATACAGTACAAGAGAAGGGGGGTGGGGAGAAAGTAACATCAAAATAGCAAATATGCATTGGAAGAACATTGTGTAAATTAAGGGGAGACAAAAAAATTTTGGCAGGGGTGCGGGGTATTTTCAATACGGTATTAATATTAAAGAAAGGACTTATAGCTAAGGGCTTCATTTTGGCCTGGTTTTTCAATAGCATTTCAATTATATATCCACCATGTTTCACGCTGTAAAAGTATCTTATCAAATTCGCCTCCCCTTGGGTTTTCCAATATTCTCTCTAATGCTGCAAAATGAACCACCTCTGTATTGCTGTTGATCATCCCATGTGAACAACTCTTGAGGTTCCTTTCCCAGCTATCTTTGAGTTCAGGAGTAATATTTGTAATATTACTATAATAATATAACAAAGATTTTCACCCGTAGGCCTTGTGGGTTTAAATCCTCCTTTCTATAACTTTCAAGATATCTTATATGCCAGTGGAGGCTCGATTTTCTCTCTAGATTTCTCTTCAATTTCTGTATAAATAAATCCATATCAACTGGCATGCCTTTATCATCCTGTAAATAGAAATGACATGATACCTCTCAAATGTGTGTTTACCTGCTGGCATGGTTTACAGGTAATACAATCTCAAATGGTAAAACACCTCTCAAATGTGTGTTTACCTGCTGGCATGGTTTACAGGTAATACAATCTCAAATGTTAAAACACCTCTCAAATGTGTGTTTACCTGCTGGCATGCCTTGCATCTTCTGCATGAGAAGAGGCCCTCTCTATCCCAAAAAATGCATGGTTTACCAGGAGGGTCCAATATTTTTTTAACCACCTTATCACCAAAAGTGGGGGCCCTCCTATAAATGAACAGCGGTCTAGAGGGCAATACCCAGCCTAATGTCTTATCCATTTTGAGGATGTCCCAGTGTCTCCTAAAAATCTCCTCTACTTCTGTGAATTGTGAATGGAAATCACTGATAAACAACCATTAGTGAGTGTCCTTCTTCGTCCTTTCTGAGTCACTTAAATAAGCTGTCTGGGGCCTTTGCCCTATTTCCTGAATAGCTACATCCAAAATGTTTGCCTTATAACCTTTATTCACGAATCTCTGCTTTAGGACATTCGATTGTTCAAAAAAATTAGAATCATGGGTGCAATTCTTCTGGACTCTGGTGAATTGCCCTTTGGGGATATTTCTAAGCCATACAGGGTGACGATTAAAAAATTTAGCACATATATTGATGTGCACAAATATATGAGCAAAATAAATATGAAAAAAATATTTTTTGGAAACTAGAGGCCCGTCTGGGTCGTCCGTAGACCAAGGAACTATAGGGGTGGATAGCAGACTAAAAAATAAGTCCCTATTTAACCCCCCACCACGTCTAATCAGCACATGGAGGTGTTTAACCACTTCAATACTATGCACTTAGAACACTTTACTACCAGACCAATTTTCAGTTTTCAGTGCTGTTGCACTTTGAATGACAATTGCGCGGTCGTGCAACGCTGCACCCAAATGGATTTTTTATCGTTCCCACAAATAGAGCTTTCTTTTGGTGGCATTTGATCACCCCTGCGGTTTTTATTTTTTGCGCTACAAATAAAAAAAGTCCGAAAATTTTGAAAAAAAAAAAATTCTCTATTTTTGTCACAAAACTTTGTAAATTAGTAAATATTCTCCATCACTGGTGGGCACTGATGAGGCTACACTGACGGGCACTGATGTGGCAGTACTGATAAGCACTGATGAGGTGGCACTGATGATGAGGCACTTATATGCAGCGATGATGAGCACTGTTAGGCGGCACTGATAAGCAGCACTGACGGGTACTGAGAGGCGGCACTGATATACAGCACTGATGGGCACTGATATGCAGCACTGACGGACACTGCTAAGTGGCACTGATGGGCACTAATAGACAGCACTGATTGGCACTCATAGGCGGTACTGGGCACTGATAGGTGGCACTGATGGGCACTGATAGGTGGGCACTGGTAGGTGGCAATGGTGGGCACTGATATGTGGCACTGGTATGCATTGATAGGGGCACTGGTGGGCACTGATAGGGGCACTGGTGGGCATATACATTGATAGGGGCTCATTCCATGGTAGTCTAGGGTGGCATCTGAAGGTGGCACTGAGTGCCATCCACATTGGGCAGTATGTCACTTACCTGGTGGTCTAGGGGGGTCTCCCTGGTGGTCCAGATCGGCTCCCTGGTGGTCCCTGGTCGGCTGCCTGGTGGTCCTGGGTGGGCACATCCCTGGTGGTCCCTGGGCAGCCTCCCTGGTGGTCTAGGGTGGCAATCCGAGGGAGGGCTGTGCTAATAAATCATCAGCACAAACCCTCCCTGTCAGGGATGCAGCCGATCGGCTCTCCCCTCATCAGGTCTGCAGACCTGAGTACAGGAAAGCCGATAAACGGCTTTCCTGTATTACACTGTGACCAGCCG
Organism: Glandirana rugosa; assembly: GCA_018402905.1. Lineage (NCBI taxonomy): Eukaryota > Metazoa > Chordata > Amphibia > Anura > Ranidae > Glandirana > Glandirana rugosa. The sequence continues at coordinate 253,071 of BLSH010299461.1, read as the reverse complement.
TGATTGGTCACGGCTGGTCACATGGTAAAGTGCTTCGGATCGAATCGCTTTACTGAGATCGGTATTGCGGGGGGTCAGACTGACCTCCCACACCACCGATCGCCGCAATGCGCGTCCCCCCGGGTGCGCGGCGGCTTGTTATCCTGAGGACGTCATATGACATCCAGTCAGGATAACTGAGCCACTTCGGGAAGTGGTTAAGCAGTTGGTCCTCAAAGATTTAGAAAAAATTAACCCAAAACATAACATCAATCCAAAGTACATTCAGGAAGGAATTGCATCCTTGGAAGCAAGGAAAGATATTGTGATCAGCCCCCGGACAAAGGAGGAGGGGTGGTGATTTTAAAGAAAGATTTTTACCACACTCAATTAGTACAGATGCTCAGTGATGCTGATACATATATGCCACTAAACAAAGATCCCACAAAACAATACAGACAAGATTTAATACATTTAGTCAATTATGGTTATTCAAACCGAGTTTCAGTCGTATCCCTACTATATATACTCTCCCTAAGATGCATAAAAATGCAGAAATACCCGCAGGCAGACCAATTGTAAATTGCAATGGATCTGTAACCGCTAGAGTTGGCCAATATTTAGATACATTTCAGCAATCTAGTGTGATAAACACCAAAGCATACCTAAAAGATATGAAGGATTTACTACAATGTCTAAACCAATTATCCTTACCAGATAATGAAGAGATATATTTAACCACCGCGGACGTGTCATCACTGTATACTGCTATACCGCTTGATGATGTGCTGCTAGCTCTCAATTGGGCATTAAGTCAAAGGGAGGACATCCCCTTTATACAAAAGGATTTCCTTAGGATGGCACTAGATTATTATTTAGGCCACAATTATTTCTGATATGGTGGTAACGTCTACACTCAGAAGAGGGGGGTATCGATGGGCGCGAAATTTGCGCGCTCGCTGGTCAACCTCTTCATGAGTGAGTGGGAAGACAAATCTGTATTCACCCAAAGGAGAAAAGAACTGTTTTTTTACAGAAGATTTATTGATGATCTGTTTTTCATTTGGGTAGGTACTGAACAATCAATAATTTACTTTATGGGGTGTTTAAACACAAACACTAACAACATAAAATTAGATTATAATTACAACACCAGAGAAATAAATTACTTAGATGTGACAATCCAGAGGCAGGTAGATTGATTGAGCATGAAAGTTTATTTTAAAACTTCAGATCGTAACAGTCATTTATCCATCCATAGTGACCATCACCCTGTATGGCTTAAGAATATCCCCAAAGGGCAATTCACCAGAGTCTGGAGGAATTGCACCCACGATTCAGATTTTTTTGAACAATCTAATGTCCTAAAGCAGAGATTCGTGAATAAAGATTATAAGGCAAACATTTTGGATGTAGCTATTCAGGAAATAGGGCAACGGTCCCAGACAGCTTATTTAAGTGACTCTCATGAATGGGGGTCGAAGGACGAAGAATGACACCCACGAATGGGGGTTTATCAGCGAATCCATTCACAATACACAGAAGTAGAGGAGATTTTTAGGAAACACTGGGACATCCTCAAAATGGATAAGACATTAGGCCGGTTATTGCCCTCTACACCACTGTTGATTTATAGGAGGGCCCCCACTTTTGGTGATAAGGCGGTTAAAAAAATATTGGACCCTCCTGGTAAACCGTGCATGTTTTGGGATAGAGAGGGCCTCTTCTCATGCAGAAGATGCAAGGCATGCCAGCAGATAAACACACATTTGAGAGGAGGTTTACCTCTTTGAGATTTTATTACCTGTAGATCCACACATGTGGTGTACGCTTTACAATGCCCTTTCGGGCTAATGTATATAGGACGAACGAAAAGGACCTTAGTCAAATGGTGTCAGAACATATCCATAACATAAACATTGGATATAAGGATCATAGCGTATCATTACATTTCAGGCGCTGTCACAATAGGGATGCGTCCGGCCTTCTATTTTGGGGAATAGAAAAACTCTCCCCGTCTTGGAGGGGGTCTAATAAGGTAAGAGAAATCTCCAAGAATGAAACAAAGTGGATATATAAGACTGGAACTCTCCAACCAAATGGAATGAATGTTGAGCTGGATCTAAATTGTTACAGTGATTATTGATTGTCTTTTAACATTTTAATCATTACATTGATAAAAAACGTAATGCCACCCAATAGAGTGGTTATAATTGATGATCATTTAGCCATTATGATCTGTGGGGCCAGTCCAATAGTGGCATCCAATGTCTGCAGAAATAAGAGATACTTTAGTCTCAAATTTAATATAAGGGTGGCTCATATATTCAAATAAATGGGATGGGGAGAAAAAACAAGGAATTTGCGGACATGGATCAGGTTCAATGCTGAACTGAGATCATCTGATGTGTATCCGACTCACCCAATTTGGGTGGGGTTCCCAGTACTAGGACCTGTGTATCATGCACAGAAAATGGGGAAATGGGGAGGGGAGGAGAAGGATCTCCAAAAAGAGATCCGTGCCTCTATGAAAAAGGATGGGAACACTCCGCTGATTACACTACAAATTACTTACTTTATTAATTACAAATAACCAATATATAATAAAATTGCATAGACCACAATTAAAAATTGACAACATTGTCCAACATTAAAACACTCCCCACTGGGCCCAGTATGCATGAAATATATTATGGCTATATATGTAAATAATATGTAAGTAGAGGGTGTTACATGGATTCTGGGGAACCAAACATAAGCACAAACATATATAAGATGTGGCGTGCTATATTAGGAGGACTTCCAGTTCCATCAATTATCCATATTACAGTTACTTAATAGCCATTGGGGCTGAGCTGTCAGCTTACATCAAGATTAAATCTAGAAGTGACTCATCAAGGTAACTAAATAGGCACTAATATCATTGCTTTTGCCGGTTGCTACCATAGTATATTGAGGCAACAGCAGCAGCTTACAAAGGTGCAGTTAAATTATCTGTGCATTTGTAGATCGATGGCCGATATCGTAATGTATGGGCGACAAGAATAACACACTTATTCTGCAGGATAGCTGTGAGATTATCGGCTATTGTTAACAGTTACATAGGTGCAATCAGATTGTCTGTGCATTTGCAGATCGATGGCCGATATGTTGGTATATGGGCGTTAGGGTTAACACACAGGTTCTGCAGAGTAGCTGTGAGATTAACCGCAGCAAGGAAGAATATAGACAAAATGTAATGGATAGCAGATGGTATATGGATCAGTCATGGATATCGTATCATGTCAGTAGCTGGTAGCGATGACATTTAGTGATAGTTAATAGAGTTGATCTAACCTCTGGAAGTCTGGGTTCGGCAGGTTCGGCCGAACTTACGGACAAAGTCCGGGTTCGGGTCCGGACTTGACCCGAACTTTGACCCGGACCCCGAACCCCATTGAAATCAATGGGGACCCGAACTTTTAGGCACAAAAATGGCTGTAACAAAGTCCTGGCAAGTCCTAGAGGTCTGCAAAAGGAAGGAAAACGGGGGTAAGAGTTGGACACATGCCCTACAAAGAAATGGGGATAGGGAAATAACTTAAAATAATTTTTAAGCTAAAATCACATAAAAAAATCAAAAATGGAGGTGGATGTGGAGTTGGAGGTTGAGGAGATGGTGAAAGGTAGCCAACACGTTTTTTTTTTTATTTTTGTGCAAGAAATGCACCGCTGGCTGCAAATGTAGTTTTTAGAATTTTTTTTTTTTTTTAAACCAGCTATGTAGATGCACTTTTTAATTTTGTGCCAGAAACAATAATCTGTCCCTTTAAGCAACAGCAGGAACCTCTCTCTAGAGAACTTGGAGATGATTTTAGATTCTAAAATCATCTCCAAGTTGTAAAGGGAAAGTTTCCAGCTGTTGCTTTAAGGGACAGATTATTGTTCTAAAATCATCTCCAAGTTGTACAGGGAAAGGTTCCAGCTGTTGCTTTAAGGGAAAGATTATTGTTCTAAAATCATCTCCAAGTTCTATAGGCAAAGTGTTTTCTAGCCGCATAGAGCTATATTATTGTTATAAAATCATCTCCAAGTTCTATAGGCAAAGTGCATTCTAGCCGCATAGAACCATATTATTGTTATACAATCATCTCCAAGTTCTATGGGCAAAGTGTATTCTAGCCGCATAGAGCCATATCATTGTTATAAAATCATCTCCAAGTTCTATAGGCAAAGTGTATTCTAGCCGCATAGAGCCATATTATTGTTATTAAATAATCTCCAAGTTGTATTGGAGATGATTTTATAACAATAATATGGCTCTATGCGGCTAGAATACACTTTTCCTATGGAACTTGGAGATGATTTTGTAACAATAATATGGCTCTATGCGGCTAGAATATACTTTGCCTATAGAACTTGGAGATGATTTTAGAACACACTTTGCCTATAGAACTTGGAGATGATTTTAGAACAATAATCTTTCCCTTAAAGCAACAGCTGGAACCTTTCCCTGTACAACTTGGACATGATTTTAAAACAATAATCTTTCCCTTAAAGAAACAGCTGGAACCTTTCCCTGTACAACTTGGAGATGATTTTAGAACAATAATCTTTCCCTTAAAGCAACAGACTCTACCTAGTCCAGTCAGATCGTTCTGTGCAGGATGAGGTCTGCAATCTGTCCCTCAAAGCAGAAGTAGTAGTATCTCTACCTAGTCCACAATCAGATTGTTCAGTAATGCAGGATGAGATGTTCTATAATATCTGCAATCTGACCCTCACAGAGCCAGCAGCATCCTCTCCCTAAACTATCCTGAGAGCATATGACATGCAGCACGATGACTCCAGCCCCATATAGAGGCTAGGTCACATGGTGCACTGGCCAATCACAGCCATGCCATTAGTAGGCATGGCTGTGATGGCTTCCAGGGAAAACCAGTGAAACACTTGTTGATTGGCTGCCCTTGGCAGCTATTCAACACGTGTAATAAAATACCAGAGCCCCAGACCTGAACCCAGACTTTCTTTGAAAAGTCCAGGTTCGGGTCCGGGTCCCGGACACCCCAAAGTTCGGTACGGACCCGAACTTTACAGTCCGGGTTTGCTCAACTCTAATAGTTAACCATAAACGCACAGATTGCAGTGCGCTATATCCAGCAATAGTCTTGTATGCTGAGACAGAATTGTGCACAAGATCGGACTGATCCAGTTATTTGGACAGAGACAGCAGCCAAATGGTTATTCCAATTGTGGAAGTGATCTAATCATGCTATATAGTGATTTTGAGTCCATTTGAACACGCCTATGATGTCGATGAGATGACGAGATGTCAAAATGCATCTAGGCAGTGTTCAAACAGTTTTTCATGTGCTCCAAGGGTTCCTATCTTTGCCCGAGTACCACCGAGTTTTAACAGACTAGGATCCCTGAGAAAGATCGGAGCCATGGAGGCATACTTGCTGGATGATTTTATTTACTGCTTGTGTATTAATTGCTTCTAGTAAGTGCAACCTGTAGGTGAGGAACTCTTTTGGGAATAAAAGTGTTTGTCTGGTTGCACTATGAGTCCTCTCCCCTTCTTTATTCCCTACATTTGAGCCATGAGTGATCAGCAGCATATTGGGAGGTGTATGTGGATCTGTGGAAAATCGGAGAACAGAGACTTCTATCTGACAGAGTGGACGATCCCTTAGGTCACAGACTTGGAAGAGGCTATATGGGCAAATGATTCACATTTTGTGATGATTTTATGCATGATATATCAAAATACATTTTATAATATACATGTGTGTATAATATGTATTTTTCAATTGTAGTCTATCAGGACAAGGTCCAGAGGAAGCCTAAAGGCGAAATTCGTAAACCTTCCTTGACTATGACATATGTGCAGCATTTGGTATTATGCCCTGTATCACAATCTAATGTAATTTAGTCTTGTATCCTGTAGATTGTTTATATTTCCATCCGGACTTTTGTATAAGTACCCACACATATATTTTAACTATGTAGTCTCCTTCAGACATTTTTTAAGGATTGCATAATAAAAATATATATTTTATCATATATCCTTGGTCGCGTGTGTGCCTACAAAGTCCACCTTATACTATATATGGGCCTCTCCCATATATTTTGAACCTTGCTATTATTTATTATATTAATTTGTTTATTTCATACAGGACCTTTATTTAGACATTTTCACTTAGGGGTGTACTCCCTTTTGTTGCCAGCAGTTTAGACATAAATGGCTGTGTGTTGAGTTATTTTGAGGGGACAGCAAATTTACACTGTTATACAAGCTGTACACTCACTACTCTACATTGTAGAAAAAGTGTCATTTCTTCAGTGTTGTCACATGAAAAGATAGAATAAAATATTTACAAAAATGTGAGGGGTGTACTCACTTTTGTGAGATACTGTATATACACACTATATTGCAGATTTAACACCAATTTTTCCCTGAAGAAGATTATCTTGTAATTGAAACAAGTTGGATCCACATACAACAATATGTCTAAATTTGATTGATTGTAACATACATTTTGTGACATGTGTATATTCAGATGGTTATGATTAGAGTTGGGCGAACCCGGACTGTAAAGTTCGGGTCCATACCGGACTTTGGGGTGTCATACAGGACCTTTATTTAGACATTTTCACTTAGGGGTGTACTCCCTTTTGTTGCCAGCGGTTTAGACATAAATGGCTGTGTGTTGAGTTATTTTGAGGGGACAGCAAATTTACACTGTTATACAAGCTGTACACTCACTACTCTACATTGTAGAAAAAGTGTCATTTCTTCAGTGTTGTCACATGAAAAGATAGAATAAAATATTTACAAAAATGTGAGGGGTGTACTCACTTTTGTGAGATACTGTATATACACACTATATTGCAGATTTAACACCAATTTTTCCCTGAAGAAGATTATCTTGTAATTGAAACAAGTTGGATCCACATACAACAATATGTCTAAATTTGATTGATTGTAACATACATTTTGTGACATGTGTATATTCAGAAGGTTATGATTAGAGTTGGGCGAACCCGGACTGTAAAGTTCAGGTCCATACCGGGGTATTTTGCTACAAATGACATGGCTGTGATTGGCCAGTGCATCATGTGACCCAGACTATTTTTGGCGCCTGTTGAATAGCTGCAGGGCAGCCAATAAACAAGCGTTTCACTTGTTTGCCTTTAGAAGCCATCACAGCCATGCCTACTAATGGCATGGCTGTGATAGGCTAGTGCATCATGTGACCCAGCTTCTATATGAGCTGAAGTCACGTATGCCGTGTGTCACATCGTCTCAGGCTAGTGTAGGGAGAGCATGCTGCGATGCTGTGAGGGACAGATTACCGATCAAATATGATCTCATCCTGCATTACAGACAGATTCCTGGCGGTGCTGTGAGGGGAAAGCTTAGCATTCTAAAACCATCTGATACTGGACTAGGTAGAGTTTACCAGTGCTGTGAGGGATAGATTACTGATCTAATATCATCATATCCTGCATTACATACAGGTTCCTGGCGGTGCTGTGAGGGGAAAGCTTAGCGTTCTAAAACAATCTGATACTGGACTAGGTACAATTTACTAGTACTGTGAGGGACAGATTACCGATCTAATATCAACTCATCCTGTATTACAGAAAGGTTCCTGGCGGTGCTGTGAGGGGAAAGCTAAGCGTTCTAAAAGCATCTGATACTGGAGTATGTAGAGGTTCCTGGTGCTGTGAGGGAAACATTAGCGTTCTAATATCATCTGATACTGCATTAGGTACAGGTTCCTGGCACTTTGTGGGAAAGATTAGCGTTCTAATATCATCTGATACTGGAATAGGTACAGGTTCCTGGCGCTGTGAATGAAAGATTAGCGTTCTAATATCATCTGATACTGCATTAGGTACAGTTTACTGGTTCTGTGAGGGACAGATTATTTTTCTAAAATCATCTCATCCTGTATTACAGAAAGGTTCCTGGCGGTGCTGTGAGGGAAAAGCTTAGCGTTCTAAAACCATCTGATACTGGATTAGGTACAGTTTACTGGTGCTGTGAGGGACAGATTATTGTTCTAAAATCATCTCCTAGTGCTATAGGGAGAGGTTCCTGCTGGTGCTGTGAGGGACAGATTATTGTTCTAAAATCATCTCCTACTGCTATAGGGAGAAATTCCTGCTGGTGCTGGAGGGAGAGATTGTTGTTCTAAAAACATCTCCTACTGCTATAGGGAGAGATTCCTGCTGGTGCTGTGAGGGACAGATTATTGTTCTAAAATCATCTCCTACTGCTATAGGGAGAGGATCCTGCTGGTGCTGTGAGGGACAGATTATTGTTCTAAAATTATCTATTACTGCTATAGGGATTGGTTCCTGCTGGTGCTGTGAGGGACAGATTATTGTTCTAATATCATCTCCTACTGCTATATGGAGAGGTTGCTGCTGCTCCCATGAGGGACAGATTATTGTTGCAAAATCATCACCTACTGCTACAGGGAAAGGTTCCTGCTGCTCCTGTGAGGGACAGATTATTGTTCTAAAATCATCTGCTAGTGCTATAGGGAGAGGTTGCTGCTGGTGCTGTGAGGGACAGATTATTGTTCTAAAATCATCTCCTAGTGCTATAGGGAGAGGTTGCTGCTGGTGCTGTGAGGGATAGATTATTATTCTAAAATCATCTCCTAGTGCTATAGGGAAAGGTTCCTGCTGGTTCTGTGAGGGACAGATTATTGTTCTAAAATCATCTCTTAGTGCTCTAGGGAGAGGTTCCTGCTGGTGCTGTGAGGGACAGATTATTGTTCTAAAATCATCTCCTACTGCTATAGGGTATCGTCATCCTCTACTAAAATCTTGTTATTAGACAGGGAGTATCGTGGTCGTCCTGGTTAGGGATATCGTCATCCTCTACTAAAATCTTGTTATTAGACAGGGAGTGTCGTGGTCGTCCTTGGAGAGGGA
>BLSH010299461.1:211693-224503 GCA_018402905.1 Glandirana rugosa | reverse complement strand
TATCAGTTACCATATGGAAAGTACAGATTTTAACTCCTGTGAGTATAGTCTCCTTAAAATGAGTACATTTGAGCAATTTAAAGGCTTAGCACCAATGATACTACGCAGCCTACTGTTTGTGAGTTTTGTTATTAAAAAGCCTAAGGTAATAAATTAATAGGATATCTTATTGATGTGTAAGTTACTGAGGTTTACATGACCTGTGATTCCAATGCAAGCAGGTCAAAATATTAGCTAGACTGTTAGATAGCTATGTTTTATAATTTAATTTCTCTTGTTTTTGTTTTATTTTTTTTTTATTAGACACCAGTTTTTATTCAAACAGTTTTTCAGTTGATCATAAAACAGTACTGTATATTGAAGATTGGGAATTATGTGTAACTGAAGTGATGTTGAATATAACACAATAAGGTTAGGGTGTGATGTAGTTATCTGCAAAAGCCCCAGTTTTGTTTAGAAGGTAAAAAAGAAACTTTGTGTGCATTGGTAGAAAGAAGATCAGTGGGTGACGGGTGAAGGACGCCGCATAAGCCCAGAGTGACTAACTGTAATTTTGAAAGCCAATTTTCTAGCAGAGCACAACTGTCAAGTTATAAAATAATGAGAGACTGAATTAAGGGATCTGATAGAACTGTATGTGGCAAATTAGTGTACATCAGAGAACAGTGATCAGTCACCAAAAAATAAGTAAAAAAAGAGAAAAAGTGACATTTTCTTAAGCATAATTATAAAAAGCATTCCCAGAAATATGCAGCGCTTGAAGAACGTTAACTAGATTCTTGAAACAAGGCATACGGGATGCCGGTATTTTTTTATTTTCTAACTGGAAAAGAGCCATCAGCTATAAATTCAAAGGCTGTACATCATTTATAAATTTCAATAGCATATTTTGGTTGTCATAATGATAGGGCCTTAAAAACACTTTTTCTTCTCCCAGAACAGTAAACAACCCCCTGTCCTCAGAGTGTACTCAGCACTAAATCCTGATTAAATCAAATATTTTATTGTTTTGGTTTGTTTTGCAGGAAATTCCCACAATGATTGCATGCTAATCAGCTCCTGCAAGAGGCTCTGGATTCACATCATAATGTTAAATTATTTCATGGCAACACTTAATCGTGTGACTTAATGAAATGCATCTCCCATGTTTACCAATTACCATGAAAAGGAAGGTAATTATAAAAACTGCACAGCCACAGCCACAGATTTTGGAATGATAGATAGATAGATAGATAGATAGATAGATAGATAGATAGATAGATAGATAGATAGATAGATAGATAGATTTTTCAAAAGTACAAGATGTGAAGAGAGATCTTCCAATAGGGAGCCATGTTGCTGTGACAACTGTATAAGGCTGACCATAGATGGGGGAATTTCTTTCCTGCAACTATGGAAGCTATCCCCGCCAGGAGAACACAGTGATTATTGTTAGTGGCTATTTCAGCTGCTAACATTAATTGCATGTAAAATCCGGCAGGCTGCGCATACATGTTTCAAATCTTGGCTGGTTCCTGCTGAACTGGCCTAGATTCTAACTGTCTATGGCCAGCTTAGGAAGGGATTTCCCTCAGGGCTAATTCACACACAGTGTGGTGGTAGGCATTTTACTGCATTGTAGAACACCGAACATTGCAAGAACACACAGTAAACAATTGTGCTGCAGCATTTTGAGATAAAAAGCAGATATGATGCGTTTTTTTGCATTGCGCTGTACAGAATCATATGGCATTGTACAGCAGCGCAGCGCATCACACTGCTGTACAGTGACATGAATTAAGTATAGGTTTGTACACTTCAAATACAATTTGTACAAATACAAAAAAAAGGGGGGGGGGGGCTGTGTTTGCGCTGAATTGCCCACCACACTGTCCCCTACCACAATCAGGAATGGACAGCTGCCAGAGAGGTAAAGCGCTGCAGAAACTGTCTGTTCTTATGTGAATGCAGCCTCACTTTGAAGACATTTTCTCTCACTTCTCCAGGACTGTTAAGGGGATCTCCACAATACAACAAATGGCCTTGGTTATCATTCCCTATTCTATCCAAAACTAATAATAAACAATGTTTTGAATTTAGAAATACCTTAAGACCCCTTTACCCTGGAATGTTTTTCAGGCGCTGCGGTGCTAAAAATAGCGCCTGTGCAGCGCCTGAAAAACTCTCCCCCCATTCTCCCCAGTGTGAAAGCCAGAATGCTTTCACACTGGGGCGGTGCACTTGCAGGATGGGAGAAAAGTCCTGCAAGCCGCATTTTTGGGGCGGTGCGGTGAGCGGTGTGTACACCGCTCCTACACCGCCCCCTCCATTGAAAACAATGGACGGCACTTCCAAAGCAGCTGTACACCGCCTCGGAAGCCCCGAGCGGTGGCACTTTTAACCCCTTGTTAACCCCTTCTTGGGAGTTAAAAGCGCTCCGCATGGCGGCCAATTAGCGATTTACCACTACTGCCCCTCCCCGCCCCAGTGTGAAAGTAGCCTAAAAGTTTATGAAGCTTTAGGAAATGTACTTACCACTACATCTGTGGCTAGAATTAAATTTTGGTTCAGATTTATTAGCTTCTAGTCTGTTTTGTTGTTTTTCAACTTAATAGGTGGAAACTTTGGAATAACAGATTTCTAAATATAATTTATGATGTCTCCAATTTTTCAGGAAGCATCTCTGTGTGAAATAATTTATGCATTATGCTAATCTATATATTCCCAGCAGTCATATCCTCTCTATTGCTTTTGCTTCTCTCCTTCATGGAAGTACTCTCAAAGGTGAGCACATTTAGCAGCAGACAGTGATATTTGTGTGCCAATGTGAGATTTTAAACATTTGTTGGATATTTAGATTTCTTCCAAACTATAACATACTTCTGAGGTTTACCTTTCTGTGTCTCCTGCACCATGAACATAATCCTTAACAATTACATTGGCAGCTGTGAATTTCACATGATTTCTTGACATAGGGTGTATTTTGCAGATGGATCTCGATTGCAAATTTAAAACCTACACTTATAGATGTATACTATGATTTTATCAAATGATATTATTTTACATACTATAAAATAAATTTCCTTCAACCCCATGATTTATTGCAGAGATTGCCATTTGAGTCCTGGGTAAATAACAAATAGCCCAATCTAAGTTGGGCTGCTTAAAGGCTTCTTTGGCCATGCTACTCTTCTGGGTCAAAGGAGTGCACTTATTTATGTACTCCTGTGACACAGATTAAACTGATAGAGGGGTTTAAAGCCTGCTGTCAACTAATGTCACAGAGCCGACCCAGGCTCTACAAGGATCCCGACTTTAATTTCAGGATCCACCCAAATACCTGACTGGCAGCTTGCTCAGCCTCTCAGTGCATATCTGAGAGCCTGAGCAAGCCACTCTTGCCCTTCCACAGCCCAGCACTCAAGTGAGACAGTCACTGCTCTTTGCTCAGTGAAGACCGAGAACCGAGTGATCTGTGGACATGTGATCGCTCAGTTCTCAGTCTTAGAGCTCGCAGGAGAACAGCTTCGCTATTGGACTGATTTTGCAGCCACATAGGTGAGTATGTACTTTTGTTTTTGATTTTTTAATATTATTAATTACAACAGTAGCAAATCGCAAAAAACAGGTAGTATCTAAGTTCCATAACTTACAATTTGCTAAAAACTCTAGTCAACACTACCAGTATTCTGCAGGGTTAAAAAAAATAGTAAGTGCAGCTTATACTATCCAGACATAGGTTGATGATAATCTTGGAGGTAAAAATGAGGCAGCATCTAGTGACAGCAAAACCCATTGTGGAATCAGAAAGAGATAACAAGATCTTAACATAGTGCATTTGATCCCCTGGAAATTCTTAAGATCACATGGACAGAATTCCCATGGTCAAAAAACACAGCAAGTGAAATGAAGGGGTTGGGACTATTCCTTCTCTGCATACTAACGGCAGCTGCATACCATTTGTGGCCATGCTACTGTGTGAGTTTAGGATATGGAAAAAGGAATGATACAGGATTTGCATCAAGGCAGAGTGAAAAGTTCTAGACGTTTGGTTCTGTGCAGAGAAGGTTTCAGTTTTCTAGCCCACAAGGACAGGGAGAGTCAGGACAGCTGTGTTATTATGTGGAGACTAGAAGAACTGAGGCAATTAGCAATTCCAGGGGCTGGAGCCTGTAAGTCTTTGGGAGAGTGATAGAGCCCGGGGTGCTTGAGAATCCAATCTAGAGGCAATGCAAAGCCACTGAGCCCCCCTAGCACCCCAATTTCACACATCGTACAAAAAAATATACATTCATTTAAACAGGAACACATCCAAAAAAATTGAATTGAATTGCAGCAGCATTTAGGGTCAGGGACATGTCCTGTATACACATTGTGGTAGTGTGGTACCTCACCAGGGAAAGAACACAGGATTCTCAACCAGGCGGGTTGAGGGGCTCCAGGAAGTTTACATATTTGGGAGGAAACAGTTTTTTCAGTTTCCTCTTTGTTTAGGAAAATTGGTTTTGGGACCTGATCCGGGTGGGATGAAATCCCCAGTCCTGGGTCCGGATTTTGCGCTCCACCAGCACGCTGACTGATCAGGTGTGTGCTGGGCTATTTATAGACACCTGACCATGGTTCTGGGCTCCACCGTCCCAAGGAGTCCAGGCTTGCAAGGGAGAAGCCAGGGTGTGCATGTGTGCACTGGAGAAGCCTGAGAGTGCAGGTCTGCACTGAAAGCCAGAGACCCAAGCCTGAGGTCACTGACAGGAGCCAGGAGGGCTCCATGTGGGAGCCGGAGCAGTGGTCCTACTGCTAAAGAGAGCCAGGTGGCTTGGTATTTTTATTTGCAAGGTTGCATGTGTAAGTCAGGAGGCTGAATATATGATTTTTTGATGCTGATGGTGGAAACCCCCTGCGAGGGAAACCATGCTGTTTTGTTTTTCTGAACACTCTTTATTAAAAGTGGGCCAACAAGCCCTGAAAAAGAACTATTTGGTGTGGACTGTACTCACTAACAGGCACTACACCTGAGCTAAACAACCCCCAACATTACAACATGTATTGAAAATGAACATGTTTAAAGAATAAGTTCACCTTTTGGAACATGTTACATGTTCCACCCATGTTCTGGCAGCCAGTTCGCTTCTCTCCGCACCCGCTGTCACAATTCAAAAGCAACGTGGACTTGCTGGACTCTGCCCGTGCAGCCACATCATTCATTTAGAGTTTGCTGTGAATGAATCAACTGCAACTACTGTCATCCACCACAGCTGACAGCTTCTAGTTCTGAATGAATTGCGGGGGTGCCGATGAGCACTCTCGTAGTTCATTCACAAACCTTAAGGTTTTCAAACTGACAGCCTGTATGCAGGTATGGGCTGAAAGCTTTAGAGCTTGTCTGCAGAAGATGGACACTGCTCCCTGATCCACTGATCATGGGTGCAATGATTTTCAGGCTCCTGCAGGAAAGAAAAATAAATGCACATTTTTTTCCCTGCAAAAATATGTTTATTTATTTTTTTCTTCTAAAGAAGTGAAGTTTTAAAGGTGGACAGACAGGGATTATCTCATTAGTCTGTTGCTGCTCCTTCACTGTCCAACCACAGGTGGGGAGTGGGGAGGTAACCAAGCTGTGTTGCTTTACTGTTGAAGAAAAAAGTGGGGTCACCATCCTGGCTGTGCTCTGGCAGGGCTTTAAAAAAATTCATGAAGATATAAATGCAAATTCTTTGAAAAAGAATACAGCTTCTGTATATTTACTTTATTGGTGTATTTAGCTATTTAGCTTTTTGCCTGAGCCTCGGTATTAAGTGTATTATTCAACTGGGCATTATGGCATGCAATGGTAACATTTGATTTTAGTTTTAATTATTGAATCATTGTATTTATAGTTCAAAGAAACGCCATTTTTTTTAAAAATAAGGAAACAGTAAGGTTTTCAAGCATAACTAAATCAAAAGGTAAAATTTTGTTATAGACGGACACCTGGCTTCTTATATGGGCAGCTCTACACTGACCCACTATGCTTTGGCACAGGTGCAGTGGAGTGTACCATGTTTTTTTTGGTGTGGGTTAGCTGCTCTGTGCTCTAGACTTCTATTATGCCCCACAGTTTCGATGCGTTTCTCAAAGCGAACCAAAGTTCTTATATGCAGGACTTTGGTCCGTCTTCAGAAAATGCACCAACACCATAGGACATAATAAAAGCCTATAGCAAAGTGCAGCTAACCTGCACCAAAACTATGCGTACACTCCGCTGCTGCCAAAACACAGTGACTTGTGAAACCATTGCATGTCTTGGATATCGATCTATCCACTCCTTCACCAAGATCTTCCTGCCATAATGCTCTACTCTGTTCCTGTAGACCTTGAATTTTGATAGAAAGTACAAAATAAATCCAACAAAAAGAGTAAAACCCCTTATAATGGCCAGAGTCTTGTTTGAGTTTGTGTCTTTTTCCAACCTATGTAACTATGCTGAGATCTCACCAATAAATGCCTGAGAGATATAAGAAGCTGCCAGCATCAAGGAAAGGCCTTTCAACATTTCAGATGCTATCAGATTGCATAGTTGACCAAGGCAGTTTTTTCAGTAAAATTATATGTTCTGAGAGAAGAATATAATCAATCAATTGCAACAAATATATTTCATGTCCCTTTCAGAATGTTTGCTAAAAGTATATTTCAACATAAACTAAAGTTATGCTGGGATCTTTCTCAGTCTAACTTAGAAACCCAGGAGAATGACTGTGTATTCTAAAATATGGATGTACCTCACATACTCTTTATGTATTGGATACTGAAAATCAATGCTGTGCAGAACTGATCGTGTAATGTTACTGGGCTGATAGAATAGAACCAATTTAAATCAATATACAGTATATGAATCCTGTATATGGCCTTTTTTAACCCCCCTGGCGGTATTCCCGAGTGTAGCTTGGGGTGAATTTTCTGTAACAAGTGCGGTAACCCCGAGCCATGCTCAGGATCGCATCGCTGAATCCCGGCAGCATTACTTACCTTGTCCCCTGGATCCAGTGATGTCCCCCCACTGTGTCAGTGGGCTGTCTTCCACCCGATTCACTCTGTGATGCCGGGCTCCGTTCCCTGCGAGGGTTGCGTCACACGGGGCGGAGACCGGTGGCAAATTCAAATAGTGAAACACATAGTAAACATACACTACACTGTAATCTGTAAGATTAAATTACTGTATGAAATCATTTGACATGCCTTTTGTCCCTAGTGGTTTGCCCAGTGCCCTGCATGCACTTTTATATTATATATGTCATTCTTTCTGCATGGAAACATGAGAATGTCCATGGCAACCAAAAAGGTGTCCCTTTACGTCAAAAGTGTTTTTTGATCGGCTAGCAAACACTGATAGTAAATAAGAATTATTTGCAGAATTGAGTGATACTGATTTTTGGGGAAATTTATCATCAGACACTGAAAATGAAGACAGCGACAATTCTGCAAATGAGCAAATTTCAGTCTTTTTGATTTGATTACATTATTGAATAAATTGTATTACTATTATGTTATTATTTTGATAATTATTTATAGTTATTTATCATATTATAATTTATGATTTCGTGTTTCAAACTTTATCATACCTAGGATGTCTACTAGACTCTTGTTTGGACAGGTTTACGTGAGTTTTTCCTAATAATTACAGGCCTACAATATAAAACGCCAAATTTCTATGCAAAACAATGTACCGCTTTTAGACGCAAATATCTGACATAATCATACCACCAGGGAGGTTAATAATGTTTGCCAGTACTTAGAGATCTGTGAGTTAAAATAAAAAAATACTTTTTGTCTGTATTTATCATTTTAATGCTATTATTAATAGCATAAATAGTATACCAACCATTCCATAGCAGCATGTCCTTAATGCTAATACCTAATTGTGAAAAAGTACATGCACATTATTTCTTGCTTTACTAAAGTGAAAAGGCATGGGTGAATTGTACAGTAGAGAACATAAAAGTCAGTAGTCTGAAATATGGGAAATGATAGCTACATACATGTTTTCTCTACACCCTGCCTAAAATAACTCCACCATTTCTTCATATCAGCTTGACAGCCCATGGGTGTACCATTCTGTTACCTTTAAATTGCCTGTCACTGCATGCTACTGCAAAATTAAATAAGAGGAATTGTTAAGCCTTTCACATTTTTCCCAGAGAAACCCACCTCTAAAAGGCATTGCCTTTGCTCTGCACTGATTATATGATATGTCAGCGGCTTTACACCTAAGCCTCTTGGTCTTTGCGGCACTGTGAAAGAACAAATCCTACAGCTTTTAATCAAAGTCATTATAATAACTGGTGAGCCGTACGCTGATGTGAAGCAAAGGTGCTAGTTATCCTGTGATATAATTGATTATTGTAGATTTTGTGTGATTCAAAATCTTCACAAACAACATATTCAAATAATAAGCTAAAACAAGATGAACAAATCTTTTAAAACATGTTTTATCCTCCAACTATGAACTGCCACAATAGGGAGCACTAATGCGGATCTGGAATGTTCTAATTGGTCTGTCATGAATAACTGGTGAAATATGTAAGTATGGGTGTTCATGGCAGTAAACTATAGATGCCAATTTGGAGAGTAGTTGAGGCCTCTGTTAAAGCTCATTTACTTCCATGTAAACAGTTGTAGCCCCACGTTACAGTTACATACAGTATATTGAAACATTGACTCACACTTCAAGCTACTGGTCTCCAATCATAGACATTACAGCAAGTAATAAATTAGAGCTGCACACACTGACCCCAGTAAACTGTACTTGATTGAGTACCCAGCCAATCTCAAACTACAGTTAAGGTGAGAAGCAATGACATATATCATAACTCCAGGAAACTTAGGCTACCTACAGACATAAGCAATCAGTCTTAGGAAACCTGCAGGTTCAAACATTCATTCCTCTAGGAATGATTATTTGTAACTTTTATTAACCAGTCCCTTCAACAGATCAAAGGTACATTTGATCTAAAGATCGAACAGTCTCTTCCCATATTGATTTTCCCATCTTAATATAATAGAACAATTTTGCACTATACACATGGTCAATTCATGTGCCTGGAAGAATTGTTTAAACATTATCCAGCACCTCTGCCTGTATATTTTTTGAATGTACCGTTGTTCAGTAGAGATACCCATTACTGTTTATGGTACAATGTTTGGTACAAAAAAATCTTTCACAAGTCTGATAAGCATGCTTTTTTTTGTATATGACAAACCTCTGTAAAGTCCATGGCATTCAGGGCAAATGCTCTTCAGCTTAATAGTACGATGTTATAAAAGAAAGCTAATTCCTTGATCTAATTTTAGAATCAACTTATCTTCCTTTTCATCATTCTGGCTATCTCTCATCAAGCGACATGAAAAATAGAAAATAGGATCATTTTTTCAGTGTTGATTGTCAAAAAATGAAAGGACTCCACCGCTAAAAACATAAACACTTAGAACTCTGTGATAAAACTTAAAACTCTAAGGTGGTAAGTCTGAAATTTAGGAAAGAAAGTAAGAATTCTAAGGTAATAAGTCAGAATTGTGCCTCTGTGTTACAGAATTATGTCTCCACTTTTTTTTTTTATAAATGGGAACTTGTCACAATACACCAGCAGCAAATGGGCAATTGTTGCAGTATGAAGTCAGCAAATGAGCTATTGCTACATTACAAAAGCCAAATATGTGCAATTGTTACAATACACAGGAAGAAAAGGATAATGGTGACAATACACCATGTTTATGTAAAAAATAGTCAAATGGTATTTTTTGAGCAGTCCTCTGCCAGTGCTAAACTACTTGTGATAATGTGAAAATAACAAATAAACAAAAAAGTATTTTCAACAAGTGCAGAGAGTCTTACCAGTATTCACAATCAGGTCTCACCTTACTGTTTGGACCCATTTGGTTAAAAATAGGTCAGATGCGCATTCCCCTTTAAGGGGTTTAATATAAGGCACCACTGCTCTCCCACGGTCCTCCTCAATGTTTCTTGGATAATCACTCTGTAACTCCACACCAACCTCCAGGACTCCTCCACTCAAAAAAGAAAGGCTTGAATAGTGAAATAGAAATAAAGAGGAAAAGCTGGAGGGTAGTGTTGGTGATTGCCGTAAATTAATTCTATTGACCACTGCTATGCAATATAGCTATGCCACTCTGACCTATTGCACAGCATACACTAAAGGTTGTCCCACCACAGCCAGTAAGGACGAAAAAATTGGTCAAATGAGTGACATCCAGCAGTGTCAATGAATATGCAATTTATGTTTATTTTGACGAAAATTCCTAATTCACCATATAAATTGGACCATAGAATTATCTCTAGGTCACAATGACCCCACAAAACACCAATAATTATCAATTACATAAAGACAACACTAACGTGACACAACACATAGCAAACTATACAATAATATTCGTCCGGACGCCGGTGCATATGCACAGTGGGGGAATCCAACGGAAATCCCCCTTTTCATATTATGAAAAAAATATGAATGTAAATGGATTATCCCCAGTTGCTCGAGTCAGAGATGGGGGGAGAGAGAGAGAGAGAGAGAGTGGGGTGGGGGAAGGATGTGGGGGGGGGAGGTGAAAGAGTCCAGTGCTTCATTCCTTATCTTGCATGGTGTGCATCTTTTCTTTGATGGTATAGGATGTTGTAATATATTGTGAATACACAATTGAATGGCCTGTCTTGCTCCAGTATTTTGGCAGCCACCCAGGAAAGGCAGAGTATGGTGGTATATAAATGATGGTATGGCAATAGTCACTGAGCTGCTGTACACCTTTCTCCAAATGTCACCGCTTGTCTGTCATTGTGTATGCCACGCCCGTATTGATGTCAACCACATTTATCCACTTTAGTCAAACCAAGTCTATATTGTAATTCCTTAGTGGCATATATGGTGGCCGGTATGGGCTCCACCTGATACTGTGGCCGTTTGTGTATTCAATTTTATTTATCATCCTGATGTCTTTTCCATCTATATGTCTATTACACACCTCCTCCTTGATAGTAGATCTTCAATCATTGCCTTGCTCACATCGGCTCCCATCCGCTTACTCCCCTCATGTGCCGGATTAACGGCTCTTCTCCCCCATGAAAAACCATCCTGGAGACACTTCCTGGATATTGCAAACCGGCATCACGTGACGCTGATGACGTCAAGGCGTTTTGCAAACAACAAGTGCGTAGCTTCGTCTGGACGTATCTGCGGCTCACAGCCCATTCCGTTTTACGGCGTCACCGCCGTGGCTAGATACTGCCCCTACAAGTCTTAAAGGAACCGTTGTTAGTTGTCGGCTTCTCCATGTTGCACATATTGTCTTAAGTATATACTATTTAGAAATAGCCTGACCCTTGGTACTTAGAAGTCCAAGCAGCAGCTAACGATTCATAATGAACATATATATGCTTAACTTACTCAATAAATCTAAAATACTGTGAGGTGGGTGGTGAGGTGGAGGGGACACACAAAATTACCGATACATAAGGGTAGACAATATTGGATTCCACACATAAAGGTCACTCAATATATTTTGTGCCATTCTCCTTACATCTACCTTTTAAAGTGACCGTGCATCATTATGGAAACTTTAAGGAAATGTATATGTCTGTGTATTTACATTTGAAATTAAAATCAGACTTTGGAGGGAAGATGATTCCAACCTTATGGCTCCAGGAAAACCTGTAAATTAAGTTCCATATTTAGGCCCAAGGGGACCAAAGAATTTAATTTGAATATCTAGGATGTTTCTTTCTGTAACAGAATTTGGTTAAAGTCCCCCCTCCTGGCAGGTAGCTATAGTGCATATATTCCCTTTACCATCATGCTCTCCAGATTAACCCCCTGAAACTGCGCAAAATGGCAAGCCAGGTGTTTCTCTGGGTCTTTAGCTTTGATCTCACGCATATGTTCTCCAATGTGGAAGTGAGTGTATCACGCTTAGGATAGGAGTTGCTCAGCTGCTGCCCTCCAGAATTCCCTCCTGTGGGTGGGATTAGTACAGTATTTGTTAAGTTTGGGTATTGCGCTGCCTGAGCTTTGGGTACAAAAAAAATTTATTTTTATATATCTCAGTGCAATGTGCTAGTATGATGTGCTAGTTCTAAAGTGTGCCTCTAGTGTGGGCCGTGTCTTTTCCCGTGCATACATGTGTAGTGCAAGCGTGCTCTTGTAACAATGGTTTAAATTGACGTTTTAAATATCTCAGTTATATGGATTAGCTTGTATTGCAATAAGCCCCAAATAATAAGTAAAATAATGGTACTGCGCAGCCTATATAATAAAAACGTGTATGTGGTATCCCTCTAGTGGTGAAAGTATGTAAGGTCTACTGGTCATAAGATAATTTAGCTATCTATCCCAGATCTATCTAACATTTATTGAGCACTACAGGTGTGCAAATATGTACCTATAGAATCAGTTTCCAAGGGAACTATTCCACTTATGAACTAGGATGTCTCTGCCAATAGAATAATTGCAATGCACTAATGGTGACCTTTAAATAATAAATGTGCATAATAGATTAAACAGTTACTAGTATCAAAGAAAGTGTTCACATATCAACTTAATGGCGTAACTTGATTTCAAAATATGTATACGGTGCTGATATATAAAATGACTGTGCTCCAGAAAATAAATACAGATAAAAATAAAGTCCAATATTCAATACAAATATAATGGTGACATAAAGTGACTGGTGCTCAAGTGTCCATTCAAACAATTGGTGTTTTATTCACATAAAGAAAGCCTCTTTTCACTGGGGGGTTCAAAGACTTATTCTCCCACAAAGAGATTCCTCTAGACAGTGAAAGAAATA
>BLSH010299461.1:173151-187378 GCA_018402905.1 Glandirana rugosa | reverse complement strand
AGTTATACAACTATCTACCCATTCCATGTATAAGCATCTGTTCATGTAAAAAGTATTCGGTTAACCTTTTGTATCCAGTGCTAGCCAGCGGCTCATCCGCTCCATTCAGGACTTTGCTACACCTATTACCAGCCTAACTCATACCTGCATAGGGTTAACTCACTTAAGAGTAGGCGTGGCTTCAGACTACACTCCCCCCATGTCTTGCCCATAAATTCTCCCAGCTCAATCATGGCAATCACACGGCCTGAAGAAGGGGCGGAGCCCCGCAACGCGTCGCCGAATCACAATCACTCCTGTTGTACACTGGATGAGAGACCAACGGACTGCCGGAACGATCGGATCAGCACGAACGCATCTTCCACCAGTGGCGAGAAGGAGGAGACGCCGGGAGCCACCGACGCTTCCTTCCCACAACACCACCAGCAGGCAGCCTCATCCCCATCCCAGGAGTTTATCCCTCAGGACTTCCACATAGCTAGCAGTGGCTCACTACTGCAATGCTTCCCAGAACACCACCATTGTGAGTAGTTTTTATTTGTTTTAATAAATGCTGTTTTTTACTAAACTATTGCACTTAGAGGCGCACTTTTTTCTTCTCTTCAAAAGACTCACTATGCCTCATAGATTATACATTGGAGTGTTTGCTTTCCAAAATGTGGTCATTTTGTGGGCAATTCCATTGTCCTGGTGCTCCAGGACCTTCAAAATTGTAATAGGTGGTTGAGAAATGAGATGTGTAATTTATGCTCGTAGAATGCCTGAAGGTGCTAGTTCAATGTTGGGCCTCTGTATGTGGCCAGGCTGTGTAAATGTCTCACATATGTGGTATCGCCATACTCAGGAGGAGTAGCAGAATGTATTTTGGTGTGTCATTTTTGCTATGTACATGCTATGTGTTGGAAATATCTTATAAATGGAAAACTTTTTATACACATTTTCAAAAAACTTCTGAAAAACAATGAACCATTCAAAGGACTCATTATGCCTCATAGATAGAGTTGAGCGAACACCTGGATGTTCGGGTTCAGCCGAACTTCGTGGAAACGTTTGGGTTCGGTACCGAACGTTATCCGAACTTTACCCCGGACCCTGAACCCCATTGAAGTCAATGGTGACCCGAACTTTTCGGCACAAAAATGACTGTAAAAAAGTCCTGGAAAGTGCTAGAGGGCTGCAAAAGGAAGAAAATGGGAGATGTTATTAGATCTGCAATCTGTCCCTCAAAGCAGTAGTAGTCTCTACCTAGTCCAGTATCAGATCGTTCTGTAATCAGATCGTTCTGTAATGCAGGATGAGAGATCGTTCTGTAATGCAGGATGAGAGATCGTTCTGTAATCAGATCGTTCTGTAATGCAGGATTAGATGTTATAGATCTACAATCTGTCCCTCAAAGCAGTAATAGTAATCTCTACCTAGTTATTATCACTGCAATCTGTCCCTCACAGCGGTAGTAGTAATCTCTACCTAGTTATTAGATCTGCAATCTGTCCCTCACAATCTGTCCCTCACAGCAATGGCAGTATCCTCTCCCTTCACTAACCTGAGAGCATGTGACATGCAGCACTGTGACTCCAGCCTCATATAGAGGCTGGGTCACATGATGCACTGGCCAATCACAGCCATGCCATTAGTAGGCATGGCTGTGATGGCTTCTAGGGAAAGCCAGTGAAACGCTTGTTGATTGGCTGCCCTGCTGTTATTCAACATGCGTGATAATTAATAAAATACCAGAACCCATTTCTCAAATGTTCGGGTTCGGTACACGGACACCCAAAAGTTTGGTACGGACCCGAACTTTACAGTTTGGGTTCGCTCAACTCTACTCATAGATTATTCATTGGGGTGTTTGCTTTCCAAAATGGGGTCATTTTGTGAGCAATTCCATTGTCCTGGTGCTACAGGGTCGTCATGACATTAGATGTGTAATTTGTTTCTCTAGAATACCTGACGGTGCTCCCAGCATGTTGGGCCTCTGTATGTGGCCAGGCTGTGAAAAAGTCTCAGACATGTGATATCACCATACTCGGGAGGAGTAGCAGAATGTGTTTTGGGGTGTAGTTGCAAGTATGCATATGCCATGTGTGATAAATAACTTGTTAATATGACAATTTTGTAATAATAATAATAATAATAATAATCTTCATTTTGCAAAGAATTGTGGGAAAAAAAATTACAACTTCAAAGAACTCACCATACAATTACTGAATACTTTGGAATGTCTACTTTCCAAAAAGAGGTCATTTGGGGGGTATTTGTACTTTCCTGGCTTGTTAGGGTCTCAAGAAATTAGATAGGCCGTCAGTACATCAGGTGTGATCAGCTGTGATCAATTTTCAACGATTGGCACCATAGCTTGTAGACTCTATAACTTACACAAGAACCAAATAACATACACCAATTTGGGTTATTTTTACCAAAGATATGTAGCAGTATAAATTTTGGCCAAAATGTATAAAGAAAAATTACTAATTTGCAAATTTTTATGGCAGAAACAAAGAAAAGGCATTTTTCACAACATTTTCAATATTTTTTTATTTATAGCACAAAAAATAAAAAACCCACTAGTGATTAAATACCACCAAAACAAAGCTCTATTTGTGTGAAAAAAGGACGCAAATTTCATATGGATACAGTGTTGCATGACTGATTAATTGTCATTCAAAGTGTGATAGCGCTGAAAGCTGAAAAATTACCTGGGTAGGAAGGGGGTTTTCGTGCCCAGTATTGAGGTGTTTAAAGGCCGACCAATGGGCTTGGTCAAAAGACAGCAAGTTTCCCAAAAGACCCAGGGCAGTGTGTACCGGCGGCCTATGTTTTTCTTTTTTTTTTCAGAAATCCGCAGGGGGGTGCCGGTGGCGCACTGGCGCCCTCTATGGAGGAGCCGCCGCTAATTGGGTACATACCCATTCACCAAAAAGTGGCAAAATGTAATAAACACAAGAGACAGTTCTTGATAAATCCTTTAACAAAAAATGAAAAATAGTGTCCCTCGATGTAAATCCATTGTTAATCACACAGCCCGCAGACCCGAAAAATCAAAAAAGTCAAAATCGCTGTGCTTCCTAGGAGGCCTCCCACCTAATGCCTGCTCTGCACTTACATAGGTAAGGGGTGGGGCCACCTGGATATATCACCTGGTGTCACCACCCCCTTCTGACATCACAGACTGTTGCATGCTGGGCATGTGACATCACGTGGGGGCATGGTCACCTGGTGATGCAGCTAGGTGGCCCTGCCCCTTACCTATATCAGAAATGTCTAAGCGGGAAGAGGCATTTGGTGGGATGCCTCCCAGGAGATGGAAGCATTTTTAATTTTTTTTTATTTTTTGGGTCGGCGGGCAGTGTGATTGACAATAGGTTTACTTTGAGGAACACTATTTTTTTAATATTTAGTAAAGGATTTGCCAAAAACAGTCTCTTGTGTTTATTTTCATAAATTGATAGATCAAGGAGATCTACACAGAGAGGGTATGGGAATGTTTGCGGTGCCAAAAAAAGAAAAGAGAGTAACAACCACGATAAAATCAATCAGTTTTAATATTGCATAATTAAAAACAAAATTATAATATAAGCACTTAACAGAATAACATAAACAGAAAAAACACGACAGTGATCATGTTCTTGGGTTTTGCATTTTTACAGTGGTGTGTGAAGAAGTTGTCCCGACATGTTTCGCTATAGCATAAACATATGCAGCTAATGATGTAATATACATGCAAATTTATACATGTGTGTATAGGTCGCAGGGCATTATAGCTAGGCCTAACCACATGTTGGCACCAAATCTTACCCAGCACGATTCAGCCAGGAGCTCCAGCCAAGTAGCACAGCCGACAAGTAAAATCGAGAGACATAAAACAGTACCTAAATATTGAAACAGAAAAAGGAAAGTAGAATAAAAAGGAAGAAAAAAATATATACGGACATTGTGTAAAATTGGAATAGTGATGTTAAAGTAATATATGGTGTAAAAAGCCAGCTTGGAAAAACCAGCTCCAATATTAATTGTAGTAACCTATGGGATATAAATATATATGGAAGCAAAAATAGAAAAAGGAATTTTTAAAATAGATATCCAGCTTACATCAAGGTTTAAAGTATTCGGTATGTTAAGCCAGGAGCCACAATGCCATAGGTGAGAAAGGGGTATGAAGAGATGGTGGCATCAAAAAATAATATGGACATTGAAGAAAGGAAACTGAGATCAGACAACGGGCCAAGTGGACAAACAAAAGAGTGGTAGAGGCTGTGGTATCTAAGTGCGTGCTGCAGATGCAGTATGGGTCTTACATGGACATAAGGCCAGACCCCTGTATGTACCGCAAGAGGGTACCACATGCTTAGAGAGATAGAGCAAGGTAGCTGTCATGACGAGGTAAGATGAAAGAAGGGAAAAAGGTAAATGTATCAGCTGAGGATGCGATGTGGGACACCGGGATCTGGCACTGGCATAAGGCCAGGCCAGGTCAAACTGACACACTAAACTTTGCAAATAACCTGTAAACATACATGTATACCATTTTTGAAGAGAAAGTTTTTGGGATTTTAAGGTGCCATATAGTGAAATAATCCAATTTTATATTATAAAAATATACTTTTTATTTTTACAAAAATAAACATATAGTAGACAGAAAACAATTCAAGTGATTTAAAAACATAGCCATAGTACATTACATCACAAAATCATTCAGGTGTATGCTCTACATGTTTCGCCCTACAAATTCGGCTTCTTCAGAAGCCTTTTAACACCGATTTTGTTATTGTTTGTAACTGAAACAGAAGAAAATCGTCAGAAAGTATATACTGTGCAGACTCTCCAACTTCCCCATACTGTCCATCATATATCTTAGGGGAAGGAGGGCTAGTAAACACACTAAGACATAATTGCTTTAAACTCTGTTACATAATATTGTTTGTGCTGACCACCATGCCACCCATAACCCTCACCTTAGTACCAGGAACTAAGAAGACAGAGCCACGGGCACTTCTGTAATCCAGCCATCCAGGGGGGTATTTGACAAGCCACAGAGGAGGTAAACCACTGATGAGTAAAAAGGAATATTATATTATATATTTTATTTTTGAGTATTATTGAATCGTTTAAGCCACCTTGGGATACTCCCAAGGAAGTTTGTTAGGGGCAACTAATTAAATTAACTCAATATGTAGCATTGTTATATATTTGCTTACTTTACATTAGATCCCAATGATCCACCTTGCCAAATTGCAGACCAGTGGGTCATTTGTTTTATATTATATTTAGTATGAGATGATTTTATAACACTAATCTGTCCCTCACACCAGCAGCAGGAACCTTTCCCTAAACCAGTATGAGATGATTTTATAACGCTAATCTGTCCCTCACACCAGCAGCAGGTACCTCTCACTACACCAGTATGAGATGATTTTATAACGCTAATCTGTCCGACACACCAGCAGCAGAAACCTCTCCCTATACTAGTATGAGATGATTTTATAACGCTAATCTGTCCCTCACACCAGCAGCAGGAACCTCTCCCTACACCATTATAAGATGATTTTATAACGCTAATCTGTCCCTCACACCAGCAGCAGGAACCTCTCCCTACACCAGTATGAGATGATTTTATAACGCTAATCTGTCCCTTACACCAGCAGCAGGAACCTCTCCCTACACGACTATGAGAAGATTTAATAACGCTAATCTGTCCCCAGCAGCAGGAACCTCTCCCGATACTAGTGTGAGATGATTTTAAAACTCTAATCTGTCCCTCACACCAGCAGCAGGAACCTCTCCCTACCCCAGTATGAGATGACTTTATAAAGCTAATCTGTCCCTGACACCAGCAGCAGGAAACTCTCCCTACACCATTATGAGATGATTTTATAACGCTAATCTGTCCCTCACACCAGCAGCAGGAACCTCTCCCTACACCATTATGATATGATTTTATTACGCTAATCTGTCCCTCACAACAGCAGCAGGAACCTCTCCCTACACCAGTATGAGATGATTTTATAACGCTAATCTGTCTCTCACACCAGCAGCAGGAACCTCTCCCTACACCAGTAGATTGGAAACCAATTACGGTTTCCGAATTTAAGACCTTTCTGGACCTTGCCCTCATCATGGGCATACAAGAAGAACCTGAATTGCGGTTATATTGGTCTACTGACTCAATTCATCACATGTATGTCTTCTCTGCTTCCATGGCCAGAACACAATGCAAGCAGATCCTGAGGTTCATGCACTTCAGTGACAATGAACTCGGTCGTCCATATGGGGACCCTGAATTTGACCGGCTCTACAAAATTTGGCCCCTTATAAACCACTTCAACCAGCAGTTTGCAGCACATTTTATTCCCAACCAAGTTGTGTGCGTGGACGAGTCCCTGATTAAATTTGCTGGACGTCTTGCTTTCAAACAATACGTCCCCAGCAAGCTTTCCAGATATGGGGTCAAGATGTATAAGCTCTGTGACAGGGCCACAGGCTATACATGTAGTTTTATGGTTTATGAGGGCAAAGATAGTCACATAGAGCCGGAAGGATGCCCAGACAACATGGGGAGTGCTGGCAATATTGTGTGGAGCTTGGTGTCACCCTTATTCGGAAAGGGGTACCATTTGTATGTGGACAATTACTACACAAGTGTGCCACTTTTTAGTCACTTGTTTGATCACCAAATTGGTGCATGTGGCACCATGCAACCTAATCGCAGGGTCAGAAAGCAGTGATTCGTTCAATCTCCAGTGTGTCTGTCTCGCAAAATGCGGGTCAGAGCAGATTTGAAGGGTCACTAATGAGTGGTCTGAGAGAACTGTATCACATATCCGGGAGTTTATAATCAGGAGTATCGAATTTGTATGAACCAGCAAGTGGTCGATGCGCGCGTAAGAGTTGTGAGGTGCTGAGTAGTGGGTATAGTGTCTCTTAAGTGTGTTAAATTCTCTCCAACAGTCTGTCAGGTTGAACGTGTTGAGAAGTTTAGCTAATTTAAGGCTCGCTCTGGAAGGGCGCGTTAGTTGATCGCCCAATGGTCTAGATTTATCCAGGCCTTGATCTAGTGCTACATTGGAGTCGCCGCCCATGATAATTCTGCCTTCTAAGTGCATTTGAATACATTTAAGTAGGGTTTTGAAAAAGTTTACTTGGGCTTTGTTCGGGGCATAATACGAAATAAAAGTGTAGAGGTTCCCTTCTATTTCCCCATTGATTAATATGTACCTACCCTCAGGGTCTTTAAGTTCCTTGAGGAGAGTGAAGCTACACTTTGAGGAGAACAAAATCGCAACCCCTTTTGTTTTTTGATTCTGCTTTTGCTAGGTAGAAAAGTGGGTAGTGGGCGTGAAGGAAGTTGGGGCTGTACCTTGCAGGGAAGTGAGTCTCCTGAGCCATTACCACATCTATTTTCAGTGCCTTATAGTGGTCAAATACCTTCCTTCTTTTAATTGGGGAATTAAGGCCCTGAGCGTTATGTGTGGCTATTTTTAGTAATCTTTGGGTATCAGTTGCCATGGAGCCATTGAGCGGATCTGCTCAAATCTAAAAGAACACTCACCCCCAACCCCGTAGACATCAACCCATCAGGGAGGAACACAAGGACATCCGGGAACCATGAGTGAAGGTTAGCGAGCTGTCTGCTGTTGGGAACAAAGAAACAGATTGGATGCTCTGTCGGAAAGAAGAAGGAGAAGGAGAAAAGAGCAAAATAGAAAATACATAAACCAAAAACATTACTCATCGAGAAAGCACATGGGGGTGGAGTCCAAGGAGTACAATGACCCCTCATAGCCACGATCCCTGCCTTCCACAATGGGAAGCCAGCCATACTCGTAAGTATGGGCAATATAAATGTCTGTCCCTATGGGCAGACAACTTATCCCAGAGGATTCCGCAGAAAACCCTGGGTTAAGTGGAGGCGCAGGGGGACCCTGTCAATCAGGGCGCTTCCTGGCTCTTCAGAAAAATTATTTTACACCCAAATGAACATATAAACAGTGAAATAGTGAGATAACTAACAGGCCGTTTCATGGTATAACTCCTGGGAATCCAGGGCGGTGGTCAGAGGCCTTCAGTCTTATAATCATAGCTAACATAAGCTACAGTCCCAGGTTGGGGCGTATAATATAGAACATGGATCATTCGCTAATTAAGGACAAAGAGGAAGGGCTGTGTGAGTGTCCCACAGTGAACCATCCTAGGTTAGCAGTGTCTGACTTAGTAGTTAGAATAGTGGGGATAATGAACAAAATGAACAGAATTCCCAGTCCAAAGTCAATACCTATTCCTTCAATAGACAAGAGAAAACAGAATCTGGAAAAAGCAAGGAAGTTCCAAACATTGCGTCTCGGGCAGAGAAAAAAAATTAAGGTGGTCTGTTATCCTTAGACTTCTTGCTCTGAGACTTGGTCCAGAGCGGTGAAACAGGGCTTGCAGGGAGAGGTCTCTTCGCATTAGTACCAGAAGGGTCAGTAATGTCCATTGGAGCTTCTTGGGAGATAAATTTCAGATTTAGTAGAATTTTTTAGCC
The DNA here is from genome assembly GCA_018402905.1 of Glandirana rugosa. Taxonomy (NCBI): domain Eukaryota; kingdom Metazoa; phylum Chordata; class Amphibia; order Anura; family Ranidae; genus Glandirana; species Glandirana rugosa. The sequence continues at coordinate 178,860 of BLSH010299461.1, read as the reverse complement.
CTCCGAGAGACTTACAAAAGAGAAGGTTTTTCCTTTGTGTACAAATTTGACGCCAAAAGGGAAGGTCCACCAATATTTGATATCTTTCTTTTGAAGAACTTGTAGAAGAGGTTTGAGGGCTCTGCGCTTTTGTATCATGGAAGGAGACAAATCCGCAAAGATTTGTATTTGGTGCCCCAAACACAAAATACGGGGATTGGATCAAGAGACTTTCATAATTTCTTCTTTGATGGTGTAGAAATGAGGTTTAACTATTATGTCTCTGGGGGAGCCATCCTTCCTAGGGGGGCCCAGGGCTCTATGGGCTCTGTCTAGCTCCAGCTTATGCTTCGGAACATTGGGGATTAAAGACAAGATCAGATCTTGGACCGATGGTATGATATCCGTGATTGACTCCGGCAACCCCCTGATCCTGAAATTGTAACGTCTCTATCTATTTTCGAGATCATCAATTTTTGCCAAGGCCGAATCAAGTTGTTCTTGCAGGACTTGTATTTGAGAAGAATTTTGGTTGGTTCTGGAAACTGTAATGTCTATTTTTTGCTCAATTGCCTCCATTCTGGAGCCTAGGTTGTGGAAATCCATTTAGATATCTCCTGTAATCTTTGCAGCTGTATTTGCCAGACCTCTTTCCAATAAGGTGGAGAATTTGAGAAACAAGTCTGTAGTGTTAATTGGGGTGTCCTGAGGCATCGGGCATAGGGAGGGGTTCTCAGATTGACTAGATAGAAGACCCGCCGGTATTGCCGAGAAGTCTTCCATTGTGCGGCGCAGCAACGATTCCGTAGAGGCTGGGGAGACAGATGTAGGAAGAAGTGTTGTGTGGTTAGGGCCCGGTGTGAGCGTGAGAGTGGCTGGAGCTATAACAGACCTGCGATCTAATGGTGCCTCCTGGACTGTAGTTTGCGACATGGGTTTTGCTGAGGCCATCGCAGGGGGGGGGAGGGTTGATTATCTCCGGAGAAGAGATGCGAGAGAGACCTTCTAGCGTGCGAGGACTGCATTAACAGTGAAGGAACAGCAATTGTGAAGTGGTTGAATCGGAAGAGGAGAGATCCTTTAACATTAAATTAAATTCAGGGGTGGTTAAGACCTCAGAGAATCATGATTCCTCCTTTCCCATCCCCCCTCCTCCAAGGGGTAAATAATAGCGGTACCTCCGCGGCCTTATTTTGAGTATTACCCCCTTAGGGAAGTCTGTATAATCAGGAAAAACGTTCAGGACGATTGCTTAGTTGAGAGAAAGAAGCCACCTGTGAATCTGTGAACGAAGCGAGTGTGATCTTATGAAGCTGCTTATGAAGCCGCTCCGGCAGCCATCTTGGTATAACCGGCTGTTAGTTAACAGAGCAGAAAGGGGGCCTGGGTGGGCTGATTAATGCTGTCTGATGGTGGACCCCTGCTTGCGGAATGCTGGAGACTTTACCCCCTTACCGAATTACAGGACCGAGGAGCTGAGGCAAGAGGATCGTTTTCAGGCCTCAGCCGCGGCCATCTTGGTGCTCCTCCTCGCTGGAAGCTGAGCGGCTGGGACACTCAGGATGCTGAGCTGCGCGGTGCCCAATGTGTTTGTTGGCTTCTTGGGGTCTTAGGATGTTGGGGGGTTTGGATGTTGGTCATCTGGGGCTGCTTGGAAAGGAGCCAGGAGCGCCGTGAGTCGACGAGGGTGCAGAGCTCCCAGCTAAGCGGCCATCCTGGGACGCCCGCACATGCGCACTCTGGGCTCTGTCATTTTAAAGCCATTGTTTCTATTTTTTAGGGACTTGTTAATGACTGGAATAGTACCACTGGATGTGGTGCCTATATTTAAAAAGGGATCAAAGTCTTTACCAAGTAACTATAGACCTGTTAGTTTAACTTCTATAGTCGGTAAGATGCTGGAGAGTTTAATAAAATACCACATAGATGAGTTCTTGCTGGAAAAAAAATATTTTAAGCATGGATTAATGAAAGACGGAACAAACTTGATTTCTTTTTAAAAAGTGGTGAGTAAAAAACAGAGGGGTGGCTGTGGTTGTAGTATACTTGGATTTTGCAAAAACATTTGACACAGTTCCCCACACATGGCTAATGTGTAAGGTAAAGTCTACAGGCTTGGAAAGATCAGTTTGTAAATGGATAGAAAACTGGCTAAAAGACCGAATTCAGAGAGTAGTGGTTAATGATTCTCATTCTGAATGGTCTAAGGTTATCAGTGGTGTACTCCAAGGTTCAGTGTTGGGACCCTTACTTTTTAACATCTTTATAAATGATATAGGGTCTTAGATTAACCACTTAAGGACCGGAAGGATTTCCAGCTTTAGGACCGGAGCCCTTTTTGCGATTCGGCACTGCATCGCTTTAACTGACAATTGCGCGGTCGTGCGGCATTGTACCCAAACGAAATTTGCGTCCTTTTTTCCCACAAATAGAGCTTTCTTTTGGTGGTATTTGATCCCCTCTGCGTCATTTCTGATCGCCGCTATAAACAAAAGAAGAGCGACAATTTTGCAAAAAATAACAAATTTCTTACTTTTTCCTAAAATACAAATCCAAAAAAAAATAAAAAAAAATTTTTTTTTCACCGTTTTTGGCCGATTTATATTCTTCCTCATATTTTCGATAAAAAAAATCGCAATCGGCGTTTATTGATTGGTTTGCGCAAAAGTGGTCGCGTTTTCGGATGATGATAATTCATTTTTGTGGTTTTTATTTTTATTTTTTTTTACTATTAATGGCGGCGATCTGCGATTTTTAGCGGTACTGCGATATTTCAGCGGACATGTCGGAGCATTTTGACACTTTTTTGGGACCATTGGCATTTATACAGCGATCAGTGCTATAAAAATGCACTGATTACTGTGTAAATGCCATTGGCAGTGAAGGGGTTAACCTGCAGGGGGCGCTCTAAGGGTTAACTATGTTCCCTTGGCATGTTCTAACTGTGGGGGGACTGCCCTAGCTGGGGAAGGGAAGTGGTCACAGCCTTCGTATACAGGAAGGCTGTGATCACAGCCCTTCCCCCTTCACAGAACGGAGGTCCGTGTTTACATACACGGACCTCCGTTCCTTCACTCGGGGGGCCATCGCGGGTAGCCGGCGGCAATCGAAGCCACCGCACCCGCTCCCTGGCCCTCCCCGAACACAGTGAGCGCGCGGGCGCGCCTCCGGCGGCGCGCACGCGCTCACTAGGCGCGATCACTCGGCCGCCGTCATATGACGGCGATCCGCGTTACAGAGCCACTTTGCTGCCGTCAATTGCCGATTGGCGGTCGGCAAATGGTTAAAAGTACAATTTCAGTCCTTGCAGTGGCCACCAAGCTATGCAGTGGAATAACATCATTATAACTTACAAGCTGACCTCAGTGCACTGTTTAAGGTCATCACAGAGGACAAGGGGCACACTTTACATCTAGAGGACATTTCATCTCCAAATATGGAAAGGTTTCTTCACAGTAAAAGCTGTGAAAATGTGGAATAGACTCCCTCCAGTCAAGCCTGAATAATTTTACTACATTACAGAAAAATCTATTCTTGAACACTAGAGGGTGCTACATAATTAAAGCAGAAAGGCTTCATTTAAAGTACTACTAAACCCACAACAGTAAAATCAGTGTCTATATGCAGTAAAGCATGCTTGTTATACTCACTGTGGAACCTAAGGGGTAATCCTCTACATTGTGTAAAAAGGATGTTTGATCCTGTCTCCTCTGATCCTCCCCTTCTTCCATAGTTCCAAAACCATCTCCTGATAGAATAAAGGCTATGGGACAAGCTGTGCATGCTCAGTTTGGTGTGCATTGTTAGAAGTTTTTTTTCGTTCTTAGGAGACAGCATGTGATCAGCACAGGGTCAATCAGCACTCAGACAGCAATCAGACAGAGGGTCAGGGGTCCAGCAGCCTAATAGAAACAGTCAGAGAAGAATGAAAACTCCTCCTACAAGCTTTAACGGGACACTGGTAGAAGTCATAAGACTGTTCTAAATGCTATTGAAAAAAGTATTTAGCAGTTTATATTTACTAAAACTATTGCATTTCCATGTCCTGTGTACCATGGAAGACCAGATATAGTGAATGCAGGGTCCTGGGTTTGGTAACACTTTAAAAGGGCAGTATGGCAGTAACATGTTGTCTGGGAGGAGGGGGAATAACCAGGGAAGGGAAAATATAAGCAGATTAAAATTCAGATTTAAAAGTTTAGTTTACATGCTTGAGTAGCGTGCATCTCCTGTGATATAATTATTCACTATTAACTCTGAAGAGAGAAAAGAACATACTATCAAACATGGTTTTTGACAAACTGAAAATACTGTTTTTATTTTTTAGTAAAGTATACAAAAATTGGTGTTGATGGGCATGATGTTTGTATGATACAAATGCTTTTAGAGAAATTGTGCTTCAGAAAATAAAATATAATGCCTGAAATAAAATGATGATTTAAAAGATTGTTTCATTATATAAAAATAAAAAACCCTCTCAAGGAGAGGTATGCAAATAGCTGTGATTTATTTTCCTAGCTATTTTTAATTCTCCAATGCTCCGGGGAAAATATGTTTTCATGCATTTGGCTGTAAGCTTGGCATGAGAGTGGAGATATTCAAAACAAAGCCCACATCTGTAAATTGGCAATGCTGGAAAAATCGAATCTAAATCTAAACTAAACAAACCTTCTGATGTATTACTCAGAAAAATACAAGATTTTAGAAATACATCAGCATGCACACATATTATGTAACTCTTGGCTTGTCTGTAGCTGCCAAGATTTGTATGTAATACAAAATAGCCATCTTACACCTTCTCTGTTTTTCCTAACAGTGCACATGAAGCTTATATATACTTTTGATTTGCTCATTCCAAGGGTTTAGCATGGAAAATAAAATAGAAATAGCAGTGTGGTAAGATCCAGAAGTATTGTGCAAAGCAAACAATAAAGAAATCTGCCAATTATATTCAACTTACAAAAAAAAAAACAACAAATCACACAAACTAGTAATAGCACATCTATTAAAAGGAACTGTTTAATCATTTGAGTACAGGAAGGTTTTGCTGCCTTTATGACCAGGCCGTTTTGTGCTATTTAGCACTGAACTACTTTAACCCCTTCCTAACCGCGTTGCATACACTCTCTGCTGCAAAGTGGCAGCATAACGTGAATTACCTTTATAAACGTTGCTCGAGACCGCAGCGGTCGGGTTTGCTACAGGACCGTTCAATCTACAGGCACAGACCAATGATTTTTGGTCTACACCTACTGATCTGTTCTGGGAAATGAAATGCCTCCTCTGCCTGTGAAATGTAAGCACAGGCAGAGGAAGTGCACCAACACTACACTGACACAATATACATAGGCACACTTTCCACCCCCCTGATCGCCCCTGATTGCCCCCTATTGTTCGCAGTGGACACTGTGATTATGACACTAGTGTCCACTGTCCCCCGTTAGTTCCCCAATTTTGAAAATAATCCACTCATTCCCCCCCGTTTATATGGATGGATCTGTATGATGATGGTTGGGATTGTGACTAATCACAGTGTTCACTGTGTTCATGTCACTAGTTACTTTCTAGACTAGCGACGTGAGTCACTGTGTCACTGTCCCAACTTCCCCAATTGACCCCCTCCCCCGTTAGTCCCCGCTAGTCCCCCCACCTTTCACACGGATACATATAACACAGTCACATCACAACCACGTGAAGGAGACGGACACGAATGTAAAGTGTCCGTCTCCT
>BLSH010299461.1:51317-63737 GCA_018402905.1 Glandirana rugosa | reverse complement strand
TACCAGTGCCACACATCAGTGCCCACCATTGCCACCTACCAGTGCCCACCTATCAGTGCCCATCAGTGCCACCTATCAGTGCCCAGTGCCACCTATGAGTGCCAATCAGTGCTGTCCATTAGTGCCCATCAGTGCCGCTTAGCAGTGTCCGTCATTGCTGCATATCAGTGCCCATTAGTGCTGTATATCAGTGCCACCTCTCAGTACCCGTCAATGCTGCTTATCAGTGCCGCCTAACAGTGCTCATCATCGCTGCATATAAGTGCCTCATCATCAGTGCCACCTCATCAGTGCCGCCTCATCAGTGCCAATCAGTACTGCCACATCAGTGCCCGTCAGTGTAGCCTCATCAGTGCCCACCAGTGATGGAGAAAATTTACTTATTTACAAAGTTTTGTGACAAAAATAGAGAATTTTTTTTTTTTCAAAATTTTCGGTCTTTTTTTATTTTTAGCGCAAAAAATAAAAACCGCAGGGGTGATCAAATACCACCAAAAGAAAGCTCTATTTGTGGGAACAAAATGATAAAAACGTTGTTTGGGTACAGCATCGCATGACCGCACAGTTGTCATTCAAAGTGCAACAGCACTGAAAACTGAAAATTGGTCTGGTAGTAAAGGGTTCTAAGTGCATAGTATTGAAGTGGTTAACAAACCCCTCAACATCCCTACCTCAAGTACACTCGACTTTGGAGTCGTTTAGCGCCATATCATATTATAAGGTCAATTACACAAAATCTCTCATACTGGATATAGGTACCCCAACCGACACAAAACGTCACCTCCATGCCCAACTCCCATACACATGGAACTCCATGGGCATACCATACCTGGGGATAACTCTGACAGCTTCTTTAGCATCCTTGACAAATACAAATTACACTCCACTGATCAAACAAACTCAATCCCTTCTTCAACAAAAGGCACAAAAAGAACTGACATGGACAGGGCGTTCAGCGGCTCTCAGAATGATAATCCTACCCCAACTGCTCTACTACTTCAGAGTGCTCCCAGTCCAGGTCCCACAAAAACACATAAGAAAATTAGACAAAATCCTAAACAAATTTATGTGGAACAACAAGAAACCCAGATGTGCATGTGCTAACCTAATTAAACACAAATCAATGGGAGGCATGGGGCTAGCAGACATTCAAGACTATCACCAGGGAGCCATACTGGAACAACTGAAACACTGCTTCAACCCTAGAACTAGACCCCTATGGGTGGACATAGAATTGTCACTGTCTCCCACAAATGATTTAACCTCCCTAATAATTCTAGACAGTTGGAACAAATGGGACATCACATCACTATCTCCCACAATGGCTGCCTCAGTCAAAGCCTGGAGGAACCTACTTAACCACACAAAGCAAACATCCGCGATCCCCCTTCCCATGCTCTCTATCAAAGTATTAGAAACTCTAATACCCTTTATGTACATGGCACCACTCCACGAACACAGTATCCACAATATTCAAGACTTTATCCACAACTCTAAAATTAAAATCTGGGAAACTCTGAAAAAAGAATTCTCCCTCCCAGAGCATACCCAATTCTCCTGTATACGAATTATATCCTTCCTGACCAAACATCCAATACCACCCCTTAATATACCCTCAGAAATATGGGACTTTTTAAATGCCCCATTACCCAAGAAGAAAGGCATCTCAGTATTTTACAATATACTGAAAGACAAAATGATGCCACAAAAAAATCACACCCATGACAAAATGGGAAAAAGATTTAGCCAAAAATATCTCCTGTAACCCAATGGTGCCTTGCTTTTCAAGCCACATATAAATATTCCAAATGTTGCAACCATTGGGAGACGATGCTAAAACGTATACACAGGTGGTACTATACGCCCTTCAAACTAGCAAAACTTTTCCCCGGTCTCTCCCCCCAATGCTGGAGAGAGTGTGGAAAAGCAGGTAACCTTCTACATATCATATGGGAATGCCCAAGCCTAACTAGCTTTTGGAAACAAACCACACTGATATCCTCAATCATAGGCATCATATGTAAACCGGACCCAGGCCTAGCAATCCTCAACCTGGGAATAGACCTATTCCCCATAGGAATGAGACCCACGGTAACACACATTCTATTAGCAGCTCGTAACTCAATTTTAAAAAGATGGAAAACCCAAGATTCCCCGAATATAACTGAAGTACTGCACACAGTACAAACTAACCATCTTTATGAAAGAGCCCTAACACTCAACTCACTGACATGTAAAACTTTTGATAAACACTGGTCCATATGGACTTCCAGGTTCAATGCTTCTGACCTCCCCAACCCCCAATGAGAATAGATCAAGAATAGCCCTCAGACTTAAAAGTGTACCTCTAGTTCACCTTGTTATGAGTTAATTTAGTTACTATTACACCTATCCAGATTCGTAGAAGGGCATAATGGTGGGCGCCCTTCCACAGCGAGTCCCCATTGGGGTGGCATGGGAGGAGATGCTACGCGGACAGTGGTTACAAATAAACAAACTGAACACCCTATGTTTACGACAGTTGGAAAGAAATGTCTGTCATACTACTGATTCTGTAACCCACTGTGACCCCCTGTTCATACGCTGTATTGTTTGTATGCAATATTTCTGGATACAAAATCAATAAAAAAAACTATTGCATATAAAAAAATATATACAGTCTAGTATATATATATATATATATATATATATATATATATATATATATACACACACACGGAGCGTATTGAGTGTACATTATATATCAGTGCATTCGGGGGTGTATGTATGGTATATAGTACACTTGACGTGGTGTATTAAAATATATACAGTCTAGTATATATATACACACAGTGTACACTATATATATCAGTGCATTTGGGGGTGCATTCGGGGGTGTACGGTATATAGTACACTACTTGACGTGGTGTCTTAAAATATATACAGTCTAGTATATATATATATATATATATATATACACACACACAGCATATTGCGTTTACACTATATATCAGTGCATTTGGGGTGACATCGTCAATGATCATATATTTAAGTTGAGCACTGGAGTGCCGATGCTCCACAAAATGTCTGGCCAATGGCTGATCTAGTTTATCCCTAATGGCATATTTATGTCTGGCAATCCATTCCTTAACAAACAACGGACTTAGATGTGAATGGGGTACATAATATTTCTTCTTTGATTCTGTCTCCAATGCAAATTAAGGTGTTAAATAGGGGTCTTAATTTTTGTCCTAAAGAAAGGCTAGATTCCTTTACTCTACAACAGGATCTATATAGATTTTTTAGACATCTACGACTTAAGGCACATTTTTCCTCTAAACCTGCTGTAAACACCACCCTGGAATTATCCATCAAAAATTTAGGATTGCGTAATAGGAGTCGCTTTGTGCCTCCTACCTCATATCCAGCGGTGGAGTTGTTTATCAGCAGGGTTCAAGAGGAAGTTAACATGTTTTCGTTAGATGACAAAAAAAGAGAATTTATGCCTAATGATTTGTCTTCAGAAGAAAAAGGTATTTTGAATGATTTATCCAAGCGGCAGGACATCATGATCAAGCCCGGCAACAAGGGGGGCTCGATCGTGGTGATGGACACTGCACAATATGAACAAGAGATCCACAGACAACTGTCGGACAGTAAGATCTATAAACGCCTGGATGTAAACCCTGTTCTCAGGGTTTCAAAAAGGATTCAGAGGGTCTTGACAGAGGCAGTCAATAATAATATTTCTCACTGCAGATTTCCCTATTACACTAGTTTTTTATGTACTTCCTAAAGTCCATAAGGACCCTATTAATCCACCAGGACACCCCATAGTGGCAAGTACTAAGTCAGTCACCACACCTCTTGCAAAGTATTTAGATTGTACTAAATGTGTTAAAGCTCACGCGCCACAGTAATTTATCTATTTTTGCAGCTGCTGCTGTAGCCTATGGCAGTGTAAGGATGTATATAAAAGTGAGAACAGGATTACGATCCTGTTGTAACAGCACTTGCCTGATAAGAATATTCACCTTCTAAATAATAAATAAAATAAATTGCATGAATGTGTTACAATAAATAACCTCAATTGAAAGTGCAGGTGTTATAAAAGTGCAAACAGTGAAAAGTTGTGCAGTATTCAAATAATCAAATGCTTGCTGCTTATTTCTTAATACAAATATCTGTGCATAGAATCATTAATTAAAATATTGAAAATTATATAAAATATATGACAGTTTCAATGTCCTAATAAAGAGTGCAATCCAGTGCAGTGATGGCTTCTTGATGCCTTTGTTATTTCTTTCACCAGGCAAAGTGTCCATAAACTTCTAAACGTATAAAGTGCTCGTGCTGTGCCTTGTGTAAAATAGAAAGTTCTTTTAGGGAACTAGACCCTGCTTACCAGATCCCAATGACTCTCCACCCATACGGTATGGAGAAGTCAGTACGCGCTTTTGGTCTACAATCCGACCTTGGATATGCTGTTCGTCTCCGTGTACACACTCTCGTCTCCATCCTCGTGGATAGTTATATGCAAAAGAAAGGATCTCTCATCGCGCGCCTCTTTGTAAACTCATTTATTGGCCCATACTCACAGTACAATCCATTCAAACAAACAAACTGTGAAGGTTCCGTGACCGCCGTGATTCTGCAGTATCAGCTTGCGTGTCACCGGAACATGGCCTGGCGCACCTTGCGTTCCCACTGACGCGTTTCGTCACTTCCGCAATGTCTTCAGAGGTCAAAGTATTTAGATAAATGCTTAACGCCTCTGGTGTCCAATACTCGTTCATACATCAGAGATACAAAGCACTTTTTACAACTTATTAAGGAAGTACAATGTGGTCCTGACTCCTTACTTGTCACCTGGAATGTAACTAGTCTTTATTCTAGCATTCCACATGATCTAGGGATCAAAGCGTGCCGACGGCTTGAGATTCAATCCAAGAAATACAACTCTACAGAAATTATTTTTCTATTACAATTATTAACGGTTGTGTTGGAGGAAAATTTCTTTATGTTTAAGGATACACACTATATCCAATTGACGGGCACAGCGAATGTTGCCCCCCCATATGCGAACGCATTTATGAACATGATTGAGACGGCTTTCATCTATAATTGTAATATTTTTACAAATAATTGCCTTGTATGGTACAGATTTATTGATGACGTGTTCGCAGTGTGGGGGGTGACATGGAATCCCTACACCTGTTTAATCTTTATCTTAACACACTTGTTCCTGGACTCAAATTCACTATGTGTGTGGGGGGAACAGATATTCCATATCTCGATACCCTGCTCACTATCCACCAAGGTAGAATTGATAGTGATTTATGAAGTAAACCCACTGACAGAGACACACTTCTACACTTTAGTAGTTTTCATCCCCCTGGGGTTTTTAAATCTATTCCCCGTTACCAGTTTGCGCGGGTCTCCAGGATTGTGAATAATTCAGATACATGTGAATTATGGCTTAATGATATGCAGTGTAAATTACAACAATGAGGATATCCTGAGGAGTCATTATTAAGAGCACGCTATGAGACACCTTCTGAAAAGAATAGGGGTCCTGTTGGCAGATTACCATTTATCTCCCAATATCATCTGTATTCACAGCAGATTCACAGCATTATTAAAAAACATTGGTCCATTTTGGGTGAACAGTATCCATCTGTTATTGAGTTTGTTCATCCCCCATTATCTTCTTATCGCCGGGGTAAAACTCTCTATAATCATTTAGTAAGAGCTGACCAATGGTGTGCCCCTATTCAGTGCACTACCTTTTTAGGACCCAGGAACAAGGGAAGTTTCCCTTGCTTAAACTGCATCCATTGTTCCAACATGATCAAAGGGAGCTCCTTTTGTCATCCTCACAAAGGCCATAATATCCCCATTCGGTCATATTATACCTGTCAATCCTCCTATGTTATATGTATTATCAAGTGGCTGATATATATGTGAGTAAGACTACCCAAAAAGTTAAGGAACGAATTGCCAGACATAAATATGACATTAGGGATAAACTAGATCAGCCATTGGCCAGACATTTTGTGGAGCATCGGCACTCCGGTACTCAACTTAAATATATGGTCATTGACGATGTCCCTCGTAATAGAAGGGGAGGTAATCGTGAATTGATCCTTAAACAACGTGAAGTATTCTGGATTCAACGGCTGGATACACTATTTCCCAGGGGGTTGAACTCAGATTATGACTTATATCTTTTCCTTTAGGGATTATCTTATGAGTTCAGCAGTCCAGTTTTATCATATTCTTTTTACTTGTTTACTTATTTTTTATTATTTGAATTTTGTTCGTTTTTTTAGACCAGATGATTATTTATTTATTTAATTTTGCCCTGTTTGCTGGATATATATTTTCTCATTGGCACATTACCTTTTTTCTTATCTTTTCCTTTTTTTTTGTTTTGTTTTGTTTTTTTATAATTCCAGGTAGCCTCATTGATTTACACTCGTAGTGTGTGGGATGATCCATCTGTTGGCTTAAATCCATTGACACATTGTTTTGTTTTTTCTTGAACATTCACAGTTAAATTGATGGTTCTTTTGTGTCTAATTGATTAATTGGTTCCAAATGTTCTCTTTGAGTTATATACTTGTCTATGTGATTCAGTAACTTGTCTGTGTCTGGCTGAAGAAGGGCGTTATCTATTGTAGCCCGAAACCGTACCTGTGTACACATGACAGTTTGTATGTGATTTTACAAATCAATATAATAAATTCTTGTGCAGCAATCCTGTGAACTTTTCTCTATTACTAGACCTACGGGAGGGTCTGATTGCTGGCACAGATTTGGATTTTGTTGTGCTCCTCACCCTGCATTTCTTATATATATATGTATATATACACACAGTGTATTGAGAGTACACTGTATATCAGTGCATTTGGGGGTGTACGGTATATAATACAGTGTAGTGCGGTGTTAAAAAATATCCCCATCATGTCAGGAAGGCCACAAAGGCGAGGCAGACGCTCCCAGGCCACTAAAAGAGGGCAAGCAGCCTCTGTGTCCTCAGAGAAAAGTGGTAGTGGTGGACATGGTGCATCCCCTGCAGGCCAGTCACACTTGTCCTTTTTTTTTGCTGTTGGCCGTGCTTTTCAGCCACAACATGCAGAAGAGTTGGTGTAGTGGATAACTAAGCTGTCCTCATCCTCCTCATCCTCTGTCACCCAGGCTCATACAAGTTTGCCTTCCAATGCAGCTGGCAAAGCGGCTTGTTCCACCAGATCCTTGTCCACAGTTATTCCTTCTGTAGCCCCACCATCATACATGGAGGAGTCACCAGAATTATTCAACCATAGTGTCAGTTACATGCTGATGGAGGATGCACAGCAATTTGAAGGCTCCGATGTTGGTTCCCAGGTTGAGGAAGGGAGTATTGTGAGCCTAGAGACAGGGGGTGCCGCAGAAGGACAAGAAAATAGCAGTCATGTTCCCACAGCTGCAGCATACTGCCAAGTTTGCTCCAGTGACAAGGAGGGAGGGGATGATGAGGACATGGACGGTACTTGGGTGCCTGAGAGAAAAGAGGAGGAAAGTGAGGAGGAGGCACAACTCCAATTTGTTTGGGCATTTTTCAACACACGTGCAGTAGATCGCACCATTGCCATTTGCAATTCATGTCTGAAGTAGGCCAAGCGTGGCCAAAACTCCAGCCTCTTGGGCACTACTGTCTTGACAAGACATATGACGACCAGCCATGCAGTCCGATGGCTTCAGCACCTGAAAAACCCACACCAGAAAACAGGGTGGACTTCTCCTTGCTCCTCGTTTGGGATCTAGCAATGCACCAAAAGTACTGGCAGCCAATTTGCTAGCAGTACACCACCAGGTGAATTCAGCAAGCAAATATCCCTACCCCAGTTGCTGAACCGTAAAAAAAATACTGTCCCAGCCATCCACATGCTCAGCATCTTAATGCTAGCTTAGCCAAATTGCTAGCACTCCAACTGCTGCCTTTTCAGCTGGTAGACTCTGCCCCCTTTCGTGAATTTGTGGAATGTGCTGTCCCATAGTGGCAGGTTCCCAAAATAAATTATTTTCACGTAAGGCCATTCCAGCTCTCTACCATCATGTGGAAGGCAATGTTTTGGCCTTGCTGGACAGGGCGCTCAGCAGCAGGGTTCAAATTACAGCTGACTCATGTTCCAGCAGGCATGGTCAGGTACCGTACCTTTCCTTCATGGCGCACTGGGTAACTCTGCTGGCAGTTGGGAACAATGCAGTACAGGGTTCAGTGTTGGAGCTAGTTCCGCCACCACGCCTCCAAAAAGCTGGTGGTTATTTTGCCACATCTGCCTACTCCACCCCCTCCTCTTCTTTTACCTCTGTGGCCTCTTCTGCAGAATTGTCCTCTGAACCTGCAGTGCTCCCTAAGCGTTCAGGGGGCTACACAAGCAGTCAGGCTAAAAGATGCCATGTGGTGCTTGAGAATTGTGCAGAATTGTCCTCTGAACCTGCAGTGCTCCCTAAGCGTTCAAGGGGCTACACAAGCAGTCAGGCTAAAAGATGCCATGTGGTGCTTGAGTTAGTATGTCTTGGGGACAGGAGACACACTGGGGCAAAGATTCTGTCAGGTCTGTGGGGGCAGGCTCAGAGGTGGTTGATGCCACAGCAGCTTGAGCCAGGAATGGTTGTATGTGACAATGGAACCAACCTTCTCTCTGCCCTCCGACAGGTGACACTTGACACATGTTCCATGCTTGGCACATGTCTTGAATTTGGTGGGGCAGCGTTTCTTGACCAGGTACCCAGGCTTACCAGATATCCTGAGGCAGGCCAGAAAAGTCTGTGGTCATTTTTGGCATTCATACTATGCTGGCTGACATTCAGGGGGAATCCAATCTGCCCACCAACTGCCTCATTTGTGACATGCCCACCAGGTGGAAATCAACATTGGCAATGCTGCAGCAGCTGCACGCACAGCAGAAGGCCATCAATGAGTACCTCTGTGAGCATGGCACCAGGACAGGCTCACTTGGCTTCTTTTCGCCACGTCAGTGGCTACTGATCAAGGCTGCATGCACTGTCCTGTCACGATTTAAAGAGGCCACAAGGATGGTGAGCAGGGACAATGCATGCATCAGTGACACTGTCCTTCTAATATTCCTTCTGGAGCACACTCTTCATGGAATCATGGACAGGGCACTTGAGGCAGAACAGCAGGAGGAAGAGGAGGACTTCTTTCCTCTCAAGGCCCCCTTTATGCAGAGAGCATTCCTACAGATCTGCCAAACACACAGGAGGAGGAGGAGAATTGTGTCAGCATGGATGTGGAGGATAACACGCAGCAATCTTCAAGGGATCATGGTTTTCAGTCTCCAGAAACCCAAGGAGTTGTACGTGGATGGGAGGAGATAGTTCCTGATAATGTCATCCTCAGTGACCCAGAGGACACTCATGTATCCTCAAATGAACACTGCATGGGCTCTCTGATTCCGAAAAGCCTGCGAAAAGACCCTAGGATTCGTGGTATTAAGGAGAAGGATCGTTACTGGCTGGCGACCACGTTACAAGGGTAAAGTTGCAGAGCTCATCCTGCCTGCGCAGAGGGAGCACAGGATGAAACATCTTCAGGATACCTTGAAGAAAAGTTTGTGCAATGCGTTTCCAGACCCTGGGAGGCTACCATGTCCTGGTGCTGGACAGCATGTTTCTGATGCTTCGGTCATTCAGAGGCAGGGCGGTGGAGAAGGTGGCTGGCTGACTGATGCCATTAAAAAAAATTTCAGTCCTCAGAGCCCAGGCCTGATAGGTTCAAGCAACCATCGTCAGTGTCTTCATTATATGGTGCAGGAATATATAGGGGCAAGAGCAGACTTGAAGACCTTTCCAACTGAGCATCCACTGAGTTACTGGGTCTTGAGGATGGACCACTGGCCAGAACTTGCTGAATATGCAATTGAGCTACTGGCCTGTTCTGCATCCAGTGTGATGCTGAAGGGTTCGTAACTGATCAAAGAGTGCGCCTGTCCACAGACTCGGTTGATATTTTTAAACTAATTTACAACAGCAGAGCCCGCTCCTGCTCCCAAGAAGAGTAACTGCAAGGGGTTACAGTGTTCTGGCACTGCCAACACCCAAGGCTCAATTTGGCACCTGTTTGACTGACAATTTAAAATAATTTACAACAGCAGGGGCCAAAGTAAAAAAAAAAATTGCGTGGGGGTCCCCCCAAAATCCAAGCCAGGCCCTTCAAGTCTGGTATGGATTTTAAGGGGACCCCCATGCCAAATTTAAAAAGAAAATGGTGTAGGGGTCCTACCCAAAATCCAAACCAGACCCTTATCCGAGCAAGCAGCCCTGGCATGGCTGGAGGGGGTGGGGTGGGGACGAGCAAACGTCCCCCCTAACCATACCAGGCCATATGCCCTCAACATGGGGAGGGTGCTTTGAGGTCCCCCCAAAGCACGTTGTCCCCATGTTGATGGGGAGAAGGGCCTCATCCCCACAACCCTTGCCAAAAAAGGAGTAAAGTGGTACAAAAAAAGAGGCAGTTTTTGACAAGTCCTTTATTGTGTAAAATAGCTCTTCTTTCTTCCTCCATCTTCTCCTGCTCCGGTCCTTCTTCTAGGCGTCTGCATCTTCTTTCGGTCTTCTTCTTCCCTCTCTTCGTCTTCAATCTTCATCTTCTTCTTCCATCTTCTTTCACCACCCCCGCTGCTGCAGTCCAGAGGTGTTTCCCAGAATGGGTGGTCTGCAGTCAGACATTTATTTTATAGGTAAGGGTGGGGCCACCCAGTGATGTAACTTAGTGACCCCGCCCCTTCTGATGTCATTTGTTGTCAGGGGGGGTGGGCCACCCATTTATTTCACTGGGTGGCCCCGTCCCTTCTTATAAAAGAAATGTCAAACTGAAGACCGCCCATTCTGGGAGACGTCTCTGGGCGGCACGGCTTCAGCAGCAGGAGTGAGGTGGTGAAAGAAGAAGCAAAAAGAAGATTAAGATTGAAGACAAAGAGAGGAAGGAAGAAGACCGAAAGAAGATGCAGAAGACCAGAAGAAGGGCTGGGGTAGGAGAAGTTAGAGGAAGAAATAAGAAAGAAGAAGAGCTACTTTACACAATAAAGGACTTGTCAAAAACTGCTTTTTTTGTGCCACTTTACTCCTTTTTTGGTGAATGGGTAGGGGTACAATGTACCCCATACCTATTTACATAGGGGAGGTCAGGCTCTGGAGGCCCTCTTATTAAAGGGGGCTTCCAGATTCTGATAAGCCCCCCACCCGCAGACCCCTACAACCACTGGCAAGGGTTGTGGGGATGAGGCCCTTCTACCCATCAACATGGGGACAACGTGCTTTAGGGGGACCTCAAAGCACCCTCCCCATGTTGAGGGCATGTGGCATGGTATAGTTCGGGGGGGGCGTTTGCTTGTCCCCACCCACTCCTGTGCAAACCGAACCGGGGGTGTTCGGCCCATCCCTACTCTCTGCCTGCCATTTTGCTTTATATGCCTACATGTGTTTTGACATAGCTTGTTTCACCCCACTTCAGTCTGCCTCTACATCCAGCTCCTGGGGTCGCTGACCTTCATCTGCCTCTTCAGTCTTCTGCTGCCTACTACCAGCTCATCCAGAATCTGCACCCAGCGTCCAGTCTGCTGCTGCATTACAGAGGCACTCCTACCTCGCTCCGCTCTCGAGACCACTGTCACCACTCCAGTGGGTCCAGAGTCAGAGCTGCATGAGAGGTCTCCTCCTACAAAAGATAGGCTCTACGACCAGGTACGTGACTCCACATTACAGTATCAAACAGCCACACCTGCACAGGCCTGTACTGGCCATCGGGACTACCGACCCGGTGGGCCGATGGCTCAGTGGGCCGGCCTCGTCCTCACAGGGTCCCCGCGATCTACCCGTCAATCACCGCCAGTCAGCTGACCCCTCCTCTCTCCTCGTCCATTCTAATTGGCTTGTAACATCACCTGGGATGGATGAGGAGAGAGGAGGGGGCGGGGCCGCCAGAGAGCAGCGTGACATCAATGAGAACTTCTGCAAGAAAAAGAAAAGACTGTCTGTGGTAACTTAACTGATGTGCCCCCATGTGCCCCGATGTGCCCCCATGTGCCCTGATGTGCCCCCATGTGCTCTGATGTGCCCCCATGTGCCCTGAGGTGACCCCATGTGCCCTGATGTGTCCCATGTGCCCTGATGTACCCCATGTGCCCTGATGTACCCCCATGTGCCCTGATGTGCTCCATGTGCCCTGATGTACCCCCATGTGCCCTGATGTGCTCCATGTGCCCTGATGTACCCCCATGCTCCCTGATGTGGGTAGGGTCCACTACAATGTTCGGTTAATCTTACCTGCTCCTCTCTCCTCCCCAGTCGACTGACCGCCACTAACTGCCCATCTAGCGCCCCTGGGACACTCCTGCTCCGGCCGGGTGACTCGGTAGCCGGGTGGCCCAGCCA
>BLSH010299461.1:32247-50296 GCA_018402905.1 Glandirana rugosa | reverse complement strand
TATAAGAGACAGGCCCTGATGTGCCCTCTTGTGCCCTGATGTGCCCCCATGTACCCTGATGTGCCCCCATGTGCCCTGATGTACCCCCATATGCCCTGATGTGCTCCATGTGCCCCTGATGTGCTCCATGTGCCCTGATGTGCCCCCATGTGCCCTGATGTGCTCCATGTGCCCTGATGTGCCCCCATGTGCCCTGATGTGCTCCATGTGCCCTGATGTGCCATGATGTGGCCTGATGTGCCCTAATGTGCCATGATGTGCCCTAATGTGCCATAATGTGGCCTGATGTGCCACGATGTGCCCTGATGTGCCCTAATGTGCCTGATGTGCTCCATGTGCCCTGATGTACTGTACCCTAATGTGCTGTGCCCTGATGTTCTGTGCCCTGTAATCTGATGTGATGTGTGCTGTGCCCTGATGTGCGCTGTACCCCGATGTGTGCTGTGCACTGTACCCTGATGTGCCCTGGGCCGGTCTGGATGAAGTCCAGGGCCAAATTTTTGTCCCAGTCCAGCCATGCGCCTGCAGGAGGAACCACATCCATGGAGGAGATTTTCCAACATCTCTCTGCTCTGTTGTCCAGTCCTTGCAGGCGGCTATACCAGATTGTAAGCATGGGTCCAGACCGTTTCACTATCAACCAGCATGGCGTCCACTGCTGCATTTTCTGCCACTTCTGCACAGGCCAGCTCTGGCCGCTCTGTCATCATGCTACCTCCAGAACACAGAGTTCCTACTCCAGAAAGATTCTCCAGGGACCGGAGCATATTCCGAGCCTTTCTCAACGCCTGCCAGCTGTTCTTTGCCCTACAACCCCAGACTTTCTCGCTAGAGGTTACCAAAGTGGGATTTGTTTTTTCATTACTCCAAGGAGAACAACAGGCCTGGGCCCACAGACTGCTGGAGGAAAACAGCATACAGATACAGACTCTGCTAGCCTTCTTTCACACCATGACCCAACTAGAAGATGACTCACAGCGAACCACCACTGCAGAAGCTGCCCTGCATGCGCTCCAGCAAGGCCTCAGGGCGGCTGAGGACTATGTTACAGACTTTAGACACTGGAATGCTGACACCCAATGAAATTATGCAGCTCTGTGACACCAATTCCGCATGGGTCTCTCCGAAGGGCTGAAAGACGAACTTGCTAGGGTAGGCATACCCAATACTCTGGAAGGACTGATCACTCTAGCCATACAGATTGATCGACGGCTCTGTGAGCGTCAATTCGAGAGATCTGCCCAGCCTAATCGGCCTACCTGGATGATGCCAAGAGCCCCAGTCCATGCCTCTCCCAATCCAATTCCGACCATGCCTGTTTTCAACAACTCGAGTCTATGTACCCGAGTCTATGCAACTAGGACTGATTCGAATGGCACTGACACCTGAAGAGCGACTTAATTGCCGACAGAACAACCTGTATATGTACTGCGGAGAAACGGGCCACTAAGCAAGTTTGTTTAAATTAATATAGTGCACTGTGTTCGGGCACCGGACACAGTGCCCTATGGGAAGCGTGATGTCATTGCAATCACATGATTGCAGGCATCATGCTTCAATGGCAGGGTTTAATCCTGCCTTGAGGTGCTTTGCTCTGCGCCTTAAGCCGCCTATTGGCTCCTGGTACTGTCAATTATCTCGGAGGAGCCTCAGCGTCACTTCCGGCCATGGAGAGAGAAACCGTACGCTTCCCGCAAGCGTTACCTCTGCATACAAACAGCAGGATGGCTGCATGCCGATCTCTACACACGCCTGCCTGCCTACCTATTAGATGGGGTAAGTGCAGGACTTTTCCCGACTTTGGGGTGGAGGGTAGGGGGAGGTCTCTGCAAAGTACCCCCACCTGTGATACTGGTGGCTGCAATGTACCCCGACCTGTGAAACTGGTGGCTGCAATGTACCCCCACCTGTGATACTGGCTGCAATGTACCCCCACCTGTGATACTGGTGGCTGCAAAGTACCCCCACCTGTGATATTGGCTGCAAAGTACCCCCAACCTGTGATAATGGCAGCAAAGTACCCCCACCTGTGATACTGGCATCTGCAATGTATCCCCACCTATGATACTGGTGGCTGCAATGTATTCCTACCTGTGATACTGGCAGCTTCAACGTACCCCCACCTGTGATACTGGCTGCAAAGTATCCCCACCTGTGATACTGGCTGCAAAGTACCCCCACCTGTAATACTGGCGGCTACAATGTACCTCCATCTGTGATACTGGCGGCTGCAATGTACCCCCACCTGTGGTACTGGTGGCTGCAAAGTACCCCCACCTGTGATACTGGCAGCTGCAAAGTACCCCCACCTGTGATATTGGTTGCAATTTACCCCACCTGTGATACTGGCTGCAATTTACCCCACCTGTGATGCTGGCGCTCTATACTGTGTCCTGTGATACTGGCTGCAATTTACCCCACCTGTGTTATTGGCTGCAATTTACCCCATCTGTGTTATTGGCTGCAATTTACCCCACCTGTGATATTGGCTGCAATTTACCCCACCTGTGATACTGGCCGCTATATACCCCTACCTGTGATGCTGGGGCTCTATACTGTGTCCTGTGATACTGGCTGCAACTTACCCCACCTGTGTTATTGGCTGCAATTTACCCCACCTGTGTTATTGGCTACAATTTACCCCACCTGTGATGCTTGGGCTCTATACTGTGTCCTGTGATACTGGCTGCTATATACTCCACCTGTGATGCTGAGCTGTATACTGTGTCCTGTGATACTGAGTTGTATACTGTGTCCTGTGATGGTGAGCTATATACTGTGTCCTGTGATGCTGAGCTGTATACTGTGTCCTGTGATACTGAGCTGTATACTGTGTCCTGTGATTATGAGCTGTATACTGTGTCCTGTGATGCTGAGTTGTATACTGTGTCCTGTGATGCTGAGCAGTATACTGTGTCCTGTGATGCTGAACTGTGTACTTCTGACACAATATGTGGAATACAGGGGACAGAGTGGGTGGATTATCTAAGGGGTGGAGCTTATTCAACGTAGGAGTGGTCAAAAAGGAAGGGCGGGGCTGGAGTGCTGACACCCAATGGAATGATGCAGCTCTGCGACACCAATTCTGCATGGGTCTCTCCGAAAGGCTGAAAGACAAACTTGCTAGGGTAGGAAAACCCAATACTCTGGAAGGACTGATCACTCTAGCCATACAGATTGATCGATGGCTCTGTGAGCGTCGATTTGAGAGATCTGCCCAGCCTAATCAGCCTACCTGGATGATGCCAAGAGCACCAGTCCATGCCTCTCCCAATCAAATTCCGACCATGCCTGTTTCCAACAACTCTGATGCACCCGAGTCTATGCAACTAGGACTGATTCGACCGGCACTGACACCTGAAGAGCGACTTAGTCGCCGACAGAACAACCTGTGTATGTACTGCGGAGAAACGGGCCACTACGTAAGTTTGTTTAACCTCTTCCTTACTGGCCACTTAAACCCCCCTCCTGCCCAGCCCAAATTTCAGCGCTGTCGCATTTTGAATGAGAATTGCGCGTTCGTGCGTCATTGTACCCAAACAAAATTTATATAATTTTTTTCCCACAAATAGAGCTTTCTTTTGGTGGTATTTGATCACCTCTGCGTCATTTATGATCGCCGCTATAAACAAACAAAGAGCGAGGATTTTGAAAAAAGGACAATATTTTTTACTTTTTGCTATAATAAATATCCAAAAAAAATAAAAATAAATTATTCAACAATTTTGGCCGATATATATTCTTCTACATATTTTTGGTAAAAAAATCGCAATCGGCGTATATTGATTGGTTTGCGCAAAAGTTATCACGTCTACAAACTATGGGAATTGATTTATGGCGTTTTTATTATTTATTTATTTTTTACTAGTAATGGCGGCGATCTGCGATTTTTATCGGTACTGCAATATTGGGGCGGACATGTCTGATATTTTTGACACTTTTTTGGGACCAATGACATTTATACAGCGATCAGAAATTTAAATGTCCACTGATTACTGTATAAATGTGACAGTGAAGGGGTTAACCTGCAGGGGGCAGTGAAGGGGTTAAGTGTGTTCCCTGGGTGTGTTCTAACTGTGGGGGGGCGGGGCTGGTCAGGACATAACAGATCTAACTGATCCCAGTGACAGGGATCAGTAGATCTGTCATGTCCCCTGTCACAGAACAGTGAACCGCCGTGTTTACATCAGCGGTTCCCCGTTGTGCAGGTCTCACAGATGATTGCGGGTCTCGGGAGGACATTGAGTCCGCCTGGCCCACGGGCACGCCCACGCACCGCGTGGCGGGCGCACGCACGCGCCACCGCCGCCTGTGAGTGCACGCCAGGAGCGCGCACATGGCCAGGACGTCCATGGACGTCCACCCGGAAATTCAGATCCGCGCTGGAGCCGTACTTCTGAATGGGTTAAATTAACATGCAGTGCACTGTGTTCAGGCGCCGGACACAGTGCACTATGGGAAGTGTAACGTTGTTGCAATCACATGATTGCAGGCATCACGCTTCAATGGCAGGGTTTAATCCTGCCTTGAGGTGCTTTGCTCTGCACCTTAAGCCGCCTATTGGCTCCTGGTACTGTCAATTAATCACCGATAGACGGCGGTGATTGATCTCGGAGGAGCCTCGGCGTCACTTCCGGCCATAGAGAGAGAAGCCGGACCTCCAGGCTCCATGCTCCAGCACGCTCCCCGCAAGAGCTGCCTCTGCATACAAACAGCCTGCTGTCCGCATACCGATCTCTGCACACTCCTGTCTGCTTGCCTATTAGATGGGGTAAGTGCAGGACTTGTCCCGACTTCAGGGTGGAGGGTGGGGGGAGTACCCCACCTGTGATACTGACGGCTGCATTGTACCCCCACCTGTGATACTGGTGGCTGCAATGTACCCCCACCTGTGATACTGGTGGCTGCAATGTACACCCACCTGTGATACTGGTGGCTGCAAAATACCCCCACCTGTGATACTGGCTGCAAAGTACCCCCACCTGTGATACTGGTGGCTGCAAAGTACCCCCACCTGTGATACTGGCGGTTGCAATGTACCCCCACATGTGATACTGGCTGTAATGTACCCCCAATTGTGATACTGGTGGCTAAAAAGTACCCCCACCTGTGATATTGGCTGCAAAGTACCCCCACCTGTGATAATGGTTGCAAAGGCTGCAATGTACCCCCACCTGTGATACTGGCAGCTGCAAAGTACCCCCACTTGTGATGTTGGCTGCAAAGTACCCCCACCAGTGATTAATGCTGCAAAGTACCCACAACCTGTGATACTTGCGGCTGCAATGTACCTCCACCTGTGATACTGGTGGCTGCAATGTACCCCCACCTGTGATACTGGTGGCTGCAAATTACCCCACCTGTGATACTGGCTGCAAAGTACCCCCACCTGTGATATTGGCTGCAATTTACCCCACCTGTGATACTGGCTGCAATTTACCCCACCTGTGTATACTGTGTCCTGTTATGCTGAGCTGTATACTGTGTCCTGTGATGCTGAGCTGTATACTGTGTCCTGTGTCCTGTTATTCTGAGTTGTATACTGTGTCCTGTGATGCTAAGCTGTATACTGTGTCCTGTGATACTGAGCTGTATACTGTGACCTGTGATGCTGAGCTTTATACTGTGTCCTGTGATGCTGAGCTGTATACTGTGCCCTGTGATGCTGAGCTGTGTACTCCTGACACAATATGTGGAATACAGGGGGCAGAGTGGGTGGATTATATAAGGGGTGGGCCTTATTCAAAGTAGGAGGGGTCAAAAATGAAGGGCGGGGCCTGGTACCCCCATCCTAACACTTCACCTGCTGCCACTGCGTCTGCTCCAATCCTGATTCATCCCAAAGCATCACTGCCCTTTATCTTTGAGGTAGATGTTTTCAAGATAGCAGTAGGGGCAGTTATTTCCCAATACTAGTGAACCAAAGACATGATGCATCCTGTGGCATTTTTACAAAAACTTTCTTCAGCAGAGAGAAATTATGACGTCGGAGATCAGGAGTTGTTGGCCATCAAAGCCGCTTAGGAGGAGCGGAGGTACCTGTTAGAAGACGCAACCCATCCTATTTTGATATATACCGACCATAAGAATCTCAAGTATTTAAGAGCAGCTAAATGATTAAGACCTCGGCAAGCTAGATGGGCCTTGTTTTTTCTCACGATTTTCCTTCCACATTACGTACCACCCTGGATCAAAGAACACAAAGCCAGATGCCTTATCCCGAATGTCCAATGATCCCAAAGACTTCTCTGTTCCTGTTACTATCCTGCTGGCAGGTAATTTTCTTCTTTTACAGGCAGACCTCCTGTCTCAGATCAAACAGGCCTCTACGAACATTCCAGTCCCACGGGGGTGACTCTCACATTCCGAGATAACCTGCTGTGGAGAAGAGACCAAATTTTTGTCCCAGAGAATATACGGGTACAATTTTGAAATGTTTGCACCATCCACTGGCAGGCCACTTCGGTATCCATAAGCCCTCTGAACTAGTACAGCGCACTTTCTGGTGGCTTAATTTAAAGGAATTTTGAAAGAAATTTGTGAATTCCTGTCCTTTTTGTACCAAAAGTAAAACGGCAAGAAGCAGAGCTAGGAGTTTACTCAAACCTTTACCCATTCCAGACAGACCCTGGCAGATGATTTCTATGGATTTTGTTGTTGAACTCCCACCTTCTGAAGGATGCAAGGCAATATTTGTAGTAGTAGATTGTCTGTCAAAGATGGCCCACTTTTTGCCCCTGAAATGCATCCCATCTACTTTGAAGATGATTGTGAGATTACACAGAGTACCTGCAAACATTGTGTTGGATCATGGTATGCAATTTACTTCATTCTTCTGGAGGGCCTTATGTGAGCTACTACAGATCAAGTTGGCATTTTCTTTAACTTATCATACTCAAACCAACGGGCAGACAGAACGCACTATTTAGACTCTAGAGCAATATATCCGTTGCTTCCCATCCTTTCCCAGAACGACTGGATATCCTTGCTACTACTTGCAGAATTTGCATACAATAATGCCAGTCACTCAGCCACAGGCCAATCTCCATTTTTTGCAAATTATGAATTTCATCTGTCATTTTTGCCTAACCTTATTCCTGAATCCACAGTTCCAGCAGTACAGAACACAGTGGACTGTCTAAACCGGAACAACAAAATTCTCCAAGAGGCAGTTGGAAAAGCACAAGCAGCCAACAAAAGAGCCTTTGACAAGAGAAGAAGGGGAGAATTGAATCTGCAACCTGGTGATTGGGTATGGCTTTCCACAGTGAATCTTCGGTTGGCTTGTTCCTCCAAGAAGCTGGTACCCAAATTCCTTGAACCATTCCCGGTGAAAAGAGTGATAAATGAGGTATCATATAAACTCTCTTTACCTGACTCGTTGAAAATTCATCCTGTATTTCATGTTGCCTTATTCACCTATAGTAACTGATCCCTTCCCTTATAGAGGATCCAGATGACCAGAACCTATTTTAGTTGATGGAAATGAGGAATATGAAGTAGAGACTGTTCTTGATTGCAGGAGAAGACAAGGGCAAGTACAGTTTTTGATAAAAATGAAAAGGGTATGGTCCGGAGGACAATTCCTGGGAGCCTGAGTGCAATATTCATGCAAGAAGGTTAGTCCAGGCCTTTTTCCGTGCCCATCCAGAGAAAAGAGCACGGATGGGCATCCGGAGGCTGCCCCTTGGGAGGGGGCAATGTCAGGGATCCAGATTGCCCCCGCAGCCGAGCGGGCTTGTGCGCATGCGCGGGTTCACACAGGGATTCCCCTGGCTGGTCACCGGCGTGTGCACGCAGCATGTGCTAATCTGCTTTGGCGCTCAGGGGCCTTTAAAAGGATAGTAACTGCATTTGTGCATTGCTGTCTGATCTGCAGCTTGTCCCGTATTTCCCTGAACCTGCTGATACCTGCTACCTGGCTTGTTTGACTCTTCTGCCTTCTCCTCTCCTGACCCGGCTTGCCTTGACTCTGCTTATAAGACTTACCTGCCTGATATCCATTGCAGAATCCAGCTTGCCTTTTGACCACTCTCTGCCTGCTGTTTTGCCTTATATGCCTACATGTGTTTTGACCCGGCTTGTTTCACCCTGCTTCAGTCTGCCTCTGCATCCAGCTCCTGGGGTCCTTGACCTGCATCTGCCTCTTCGGTCTTCTGCTGCCTACTACCAGCTCATCCAGAATCTGCACTCAGCGTCCAGTCTGCTGCTGCATTACAGAGGCGCTCCTACCTCGCTGCACTCAGGAGACCACTGTCACTACTCCAGTGGGTTCAGAGCTAGAGCTGTATGAGAGGTCTCCTCCTACAAAAGACAGGCTCTACTACCAGGTACGTGACTCCACATTACAGGGACATAAAACTTGTCACTGACACTGACGATGGGGCATAATTCCGTCCATTGCTACCAATGATGGGACACTATTCCTTCCATTGCAAAAAATGTCACCAGCACACCAACGATCTCCAGAGTGGGTCCAAAGCTTTAATTAGTAATCACATTGTTACAGCAGATTTTATCTGTTTCAGAGCCACACAGGACCCCTTAATCAGGCATGTGACTGGTGACATTTTTTGCTTTGACTTGACATGGTTCCACCTGTTGGCCTCGCTACAGCACCCACTTAGATGCACATCCATTTCTACAGGAATGTGTGCATTGGGATTAGTGCGTTGGAACTATTCCTTCCATTGCAAGAATAAAGGGCACAATTCCTTCTAGTGATACCAATGATGGGCCACTATTCCTCCCACTGACACTAACAAAAGCGCACAATTCCTCCCATTGACCATTGACACCAACGATGAAGCAGAATTCTTTCCATTGACAAAAATGACAGGGCACTATTCCTCCGACACCAAAGATGGGGCACTGTTTACTCCCACTGGACACCAGGATATTTTCTACTGCCACTGGCTCTAGTCTGGCCCTCCTAAATTCTGAAGGACAGAAAACTGGCCCTTTTTTAAAAAGTTTTGAGACCCTGCTCTATGGCAACAGGGTTAAAAGAGGGAAGCATTGAAAGTGCAGGTGGACTAGGGTGAGTGCAACAAAAATGTGTTTTTTTTTTAAATGTTCCTATGATTTGCATATGATTGGTCTTTTTTGCAAATTAAACTTCACTAAGCTCTGGAGCAGATTTCCTTGTAAAGCATACTGCCTATTTGCCTTACTAAATTAATCTGAGTAGCACACTATGTAAGCCTTTAAACTAGGCTGATTTTTTAGCGAGGGAGACCAGGTAGGTGTTAACCAGTGATAATAAAATAAGAGTATATGTTTTATGAGGTAAAAGGCAGAAATACTTTACAAATTGAATGCACAAGGCCTAAAACAGACCACAACATTACTGGAAGAGAACAGAAAGGCTCTACAATATTATTTGAAGTGTTCCGGCATAAGCCAGAAATGCTGTACATACTTGCATGCTATGTAAGCAGGTTTAGTAGGCTACACTATGAGATGGAGGGATGAACACAAACATTAGAGAGTATTATAACATATTAAAGAGTACAGAATATCTTACAGGTTCGATGCTCAATATTTAATGCTTTTTGTTGCTGCAACTTCAAAAGGAAAAAGCAGGAAGGTTTTAGCCTGGATTTAAAAAAATAACGGTGTCTTTTCTTCTGTAATTTGATTTACATATTTGATGCATAGTATGTTGTCCTTTAAGATGCAGTTTTTGGAGGAATAGGGCAAGCAGATTTTAACCAAAAAATAGAAAGAAGTCAGAAGAGAAAGAAGAGAAAAGAAGAGAAAGAAGCCAGAAAAAGTGTGCACATTTTATGCACAGTATATTATCCTTTTTACTAGGATGCAATTTCCAAGGGAGACAGTTGACAGATATCAACTACAAATAACAATTAAAAGTATATTTTACAGAAACAGAAGCCTGCGAAACAGATTTGTTGCACAGTATGTTATCCTTTTTACTAGGATGTAATTTCAAAGGAAGAGAGCAGACAGATTTCAATTGCATATAAAATGACAGTGCATTTTCGCTAAAATAGTACAGATTTAATTTACATTAATTGAGCCTTTTTGCTAGGACACAATTTCAGAAATAAACCAGGCAGATTTCAACTGCAAATATAAATGTACAAAGTTCATAACCCAAAAATGTAGTGCTACTATCCCTTTATTCCAAATGAAAAGTAGCAAGCACCCACTATGCAAAGACCATAGCAGGACAGGCTATTAATTTAACATCCACAAATTAAAAGGCCAGCACACTGATGTGTTTAAATAGTCCTGGTTCACAACAAGGGTTGGGATAAAAGTGTATCCTTGAGTTAATACTGAAATCCAACAATAGGGAACCATGTGGCACAGCCAGCAATCCTTGCTTCTTTGGGCTTCATGTTCCTTGTTTCCATCTTCAGGGACACCAAGCACTCAGCCACAAGGAGAGCCATCTCAGCATTTCAGCTTCAGGACCAGGCACAGGACGAGCAGGTAATCAGATACATAACAAAATTCATGCTACATTTGATATACTGTTTGATTTTAAATTGATTTCCGGGGACTAAAGGAGAAAAGTTGCCCCATGATGATTTAGATGACAGTACCTGCAAGTGTTTGTGCCTGACGGAAAAGAGCTGAAGTAAGACAGCCAAGTAGGTTGGGCTTGCTCTGAAGTGGTGAAAAGACTAGGGGAAAGAAGCATAGCTAGGGTGGGTGCCCTGCAACTAGAAAATCTACATCTCATCTGTAAGACTGAAAATAAAATGGAAAGGTTTCTTTTTATAATGTCTACAATTTGTTGATATTCCCTAGTGTAATAAGCTACAAAAGTAACCTCTGACACATCCACTGTTGCTTTAACCATTTTACCTCTGCTTCCATTATGTCACAAGAGCTCTTGCCTATTTTTCTCATCATCTATTCTCATGCCTCTCTTAATGCTCCAATCGGGAAAGCCCCTCTCTAACAACCGGATTCTGATGATATCACATTCCTTACAAAATGTATCCTCAGTAGAACAGTTCCTGCAAGCTTGCGTAAACTCCCCATACGCCAAAAGGATTATTCAGGGAAAAGAGGAACAGCTCCTCCCTCCCATGCATAAATGTGCAATGGAGGGTTCGAAGCCCCACAGCACTTAATGTAATAAGAGCCATCAAACAAAAAGAAGTTATAAGTAAAAACTCTATACATATAATCAGATATTTCTGCAATCATGAGAATATGAGGTACACCTTGATAAATGATGCTTTAGGGCTTGAAAACGAAGGTTGTGGGGAATTGTTCAACATAGGGCACACATCCAAGGGACCTAATTACCTGGAATAAAATTACACTAGTAGCTGTCACTATATAGTGATATACCCCGGTAAGCCAAAAAACTGACACTGTAACTGTGCCGTAAAACCAAGCCGCTTTTGTAGAGGCAGCATAAGATGGTAATGCTGGAAGACCTACATTAGTGGTGTGAGTTGATTATGATATAAGGTCAGCAGTCGTAGCATGTGGTAATGGTGGCATGATATGGTAATTCTGGTAAAAGGTGGTATTTTTCACAGGCCTGCAATGGTGGAAGGAAATGCTAAAACTGTACAATATAATAAAGTTTTGAGGTCAGATTTAAACCAAAAATGTAATCATTAGCATCAGCATCAGAGGCTCCGTACTCATCACTGATACAGTGAACTGTGTCCTGGCTTGAAAATGTTTTACCTGGCCTATACTGGTGCAGGAACCCACCCTCCGAGCCACTTGTGAATGACTGGCCTGTTAACCGTGGAAATGACCCCTCTTCCTCTTCCTGCTGTGCCACATCCTCTTCCATCATCGCCCGAATAGTTTTTTCAAGGAGACATAGAATTGGGATAGTAACGCTGAGAACAGCGTCATCGGCACTGGCCATGTTGGTGGAGTACTCGAAACACCACAATGTGGTACACAGGTCTCGCATGGAGGCCCACTCATTGGTGGTGAAGTGGTGCTGTTCCGCAGAGCGACTGACCCAAGCATGCTGCAGCTGAAACTCCACTATTGCCTGCTGCTGCCACCAGCCAAATTCAGCACATGCGCCAGGCAAGGGATGGCCATCAAACTGGCTAGGCCCAGAGTTGCTACAAGATTTTTCCCATTATCGCACACCACCAGGCCGGGCTTGAGGCTCAGTGGCAACAACCACCCATCGGTCTGTTTTTCAATGCCCATCTACAGCTCCTGCAGTGTGGGGTTTATCCCCCAAACATATCATTTTAAAACAGCCTGCTGTCGTTTCCCCCTGGATGTGCTGAAGTTGGTGGTGAAGGTGTTATGCTGACCAGATGAGGAGGTGGTAGAGGAGGAGGAAGCAGAGTAGGAGGAGGAGGCAACAGGAGTCAAAGAGAAATGCCCTGCAATCATCGGTGGCAGAAGGACATGTGCCAAACTGTTATCCGCCTCAGGCCCACCCGCCACTACATTTGCCCATTGTGCAGTTAGCGAGATATAGCGTCCCTGCCTGTGCTTACTGGTCCATGTATCAGTGGTTACGTGGACCTTGCCACAGATGGCGTTGCGCAGTGTACACTTGATCTTGTCCCCGACTTGATTATGCAGGGAAGGGATGGCTCGCCTGGAAATGTAGTGGCGGCTGGGAACCACGTTCTGTGGGACAGCCACCGCCATCAGGTTTTTAAAAACCGTCCGTATCCACCAGATGGAATGACAGCATTTCAAAGGCCAGGAATTTTGAAATGCTGGCATTCAGGGCCAGGGATCACGAGTGGGTAGAGGGTACTTCCTCTTTCTCTCCAGTGTTTGGGAGATGGACAGCTGTAAGCTTCCATGAGACCATGGTGTGGAAATGCTTGGGGACAGTGGCAGACATGGTGGCGTTGCTGTCACATCGTCTGGACATTGTCTGAAGAACTGCCACACCATGGAACTCCTTTGAACTACCTTTGGTGTGCTAGGTCCCTGGGTGCGGTGGGTAGTAGCAGGTGTAATGTCAAGGGGACGGTCGCTCCGCTTTTGTAACCTGCTTCCTCTTTTGCTGTGCTGGTGCCTCTGTGCAACCACCACCTCTTCCTCCAAACTGCACACGTCACTCGCATGACCTTCATTCCATGTGGGGTCTAGGACCTCATCATCTTCCACATCATCTTCCACCCACTCTTCACCACTGCCCTCCTTGTCAGTCTGCACACTGTAGAAAGCCGCAGCAATTTCGTCATCATCAGAGATGTGCAGCGGTGGTGTTTCCATGTCCTCATCCTGAAGCAGAACTGGTTGGACATCGGTGCACTCAAAGTCTTCCACTTTTGGGGCAGGGCTATGTGGATGGCCCACGGAATGCACACCAGCAGAGTCATCAAAAAGCATAAGAGACTGCTGCATGACTTGGGGCTCAGACTGCTTGGCTGATTTACAAGGGGCTGAGGTTGAAGACAAGAGAGCCATGGGGTTCAGGTGCCAACTCTGAGCTTTCAGGAAGGGACCGGGTGGGAGACAATGTGAAGGAACTGGAGGCATTGTCTGCCACCCAATCTACTACCCCCTGTATTTGTTCTGGCCTCACCATTCGTTAAGAGGCATTCGGGCCTACCATATAATTTTGAAGGTTCTGTCGGCTACTCGCACCTGAGGAAGGTGTTTCACTTGAGCGTGTAGCTGGCACAGATCGAACACGTCCTCTCCTTGCAACAGGAGCTTCACCAACACCACCAACACCAGCAGCACCAGCAGCACCATGAACACGTCCCCTATTTGACGCTCTCCTCATTCTGGGCACAAATGTACTATTTAGCACTAATTTATATTATTTTTTATAACGCTAATCTGTCCCTCACACCAGCAGCAGGAACCTCTCCCTATACCATTATGAGATGATTGTATAACGGTCATTTTTCCCTCACACCAGCAACAGGAACCTCTCCCTACACCAGAATAAGATGATTTTATAAGGCTAATCTGTCCCTAACACCAGCAGCAGGAACCTCTCCCTACACCAGTATGAGATGATTTGATAACGGTAATCTGTCCCTCACACTAGCAGCAGTAACATCTCTCTATGCCAGTATGAGATGATTTTATAACGGTAATCAGTCCCTCACACCAGCAGAAGGAACCTCTTCCTACACCAGTATGAGATGATTTTATAACGGTAATCAGTCCCTCACACCAGCAGCAGGAACCTCTCCCTATACCAGTATGAGATGATTTTATAATGGTAATCTGTCGCTCACAGCAGCAGCAGGAACCTCTCCCTACACCATTATGAGATGATTTTATAATGTTAATCTGTCCCTCACACCAGCAGCAGGAACCTCTCCCTACACCAGTATGAGATGATTTTATAACGGTAATCTGTCCCTCACACCAGCAGCAGGAACCTCTCCCTACACCAGTATGAGATGATTTTAAAACGGTATTCTGTCCCTCACACCAGCAGCAGGAACCTCTCCCTATACTAGTATGAGATGATTTTATAGTGTTAATCTGTCCCTCACACCAGCAGAAGGAACCTCTCCCTACACCAGTATGAGATGATTTTATAAGGGTAATCTGTCCTTTACACCAGCAGCAGGAATGTCTCCCTACACCAGTATGAGATGATTTTATAACGGTAATCTGTCCCTCACACCAGCAACAGGAACCTCTCCCTACACCAGTATGAGATGATTTTATAAAGATATTCTGTCCCTCACACTGGCAGCAGGAACCTCTCCCTATACCTGTGTGAGATGATTTTATAACGGTAATCTGTTCCTCACACCAGCAGCAGGAACCTCTCCCTACACCAGTATGAGATGATTTTATAACAGTAATCTGTCCTTCACACCAGTAGCAGGAACCTCTTCTACACCAGCATGAGATGATTTTATAACAGTAATCTGCCCCTCACACCAGCAGCAGGAACCTCTCCTTTTACTAGTATGAGATGATTTTATAATGTTAATCTGTCCCTCACACCAGCAGAAGGAACCTCTCCCTACACCAGTATGAGATGATTTTATTACGGTAATCTGTCCTTTACACCAGCAGCAGGAACCTCACCCTATAGCAGTATGAGATGATTTTATAAAGGTAATCTGTCCCTCACAACAGCAGCAGGAACCTCTCCCTACACCAGTATGAGATGATTTTATAACAGTAATATGTCCCTCACCCCAGCAGCAGG
Source organism: Glandirana rugosa (assembly GCA_018402905.1). Lineage (NCBI taxonomy): Eukaryota > Metazoa > Chordata > Amphibia > Anura > Ranidae > Glandirana > Glandirana rugosa. The sequence goes on along the minus strand of BLSH010299461.1, from coordinate 35,178 downwards.
AACCTCTCCCTACACCAGTATGAGATGATTTTAGAACGGTAATCTCTCCTTCACACCAGCAGCAGGAACCTCTCCCTATACCAGTATGGGATGATTTTATAACGCTAATCTGTCCCTCACACCAGCAGCAGGTACCTCTCCCTATACTAGTATGAGATGATTTTATAATGGTAATCTGTCCCTCACACCAGCAGCAGGAACGTCTCCCTATACCAGAATGAGTTGATTTTATAACACTAATATATCCCTCACACCAGCAGCAGGAACCTCTACCTACACCATTATGAGATGATTTTATAACGGTAATCTGTCCCTCACACCAGCAGCAGGTACCTCTTCCTATACTAGTATGAGATGATTTTATAATGGTAATCTGTCCCTCACACCAGCAGCAGGAACCTCTCCCTACACCAGTATGAGATGATTTTATAACAGTAATCTGTCCCTCACACCAGCAGCAGGAACCTCTCCCTATACTAGTATGAGATGATTTTATAGTGTTAATCTATCCCTCACACCAGCAGAAGGAACCTCTCCCTACACCAGTATGAGATGATTTTATTACGGTAATCTGTCCTTTACACCAGCAGCAGGAACCTCTCCCTACACCAGTATGAGATGATTTTATAAGGGTAATCTGTCCTTTACACCAGCAACAGGAACGTCTCCCTACACCAGTATGAGATGATTTTATAACGGTAATCTGTCCCTCACACCAGCAACAGGAACCTCTCCCTATACCTGTGTGAGATTATTTTATAAAAGTAATCTGTCCCTCACACCAGCAGCAGGAACCTCTCCCTACACCAGTATGAGATGATTTTAGAACGGTAATCTGTCCCTCATACCAGCAGCAAGAACCTCTCCCTATACCAGTATGGGATGATTTTATAATGCTAATCTGTCCCTCACACCAGCAGCAGGTACCTCTCCCTATACTAGTATGAGATGATTTTATAATGGTAATCTGTCCCTCACACCAGCAGCAGGAACCTCTCCCTATACCAGTATGAGATGATTTTATAAAGATATCCTGTCCCTCACACCAGCAGCAGGAACCTCTCCCTATACCTGTGTGAGATTATTTTATAACAGTAATCTGTCCCTCACACCAGCAGCAGGAACCTCTCCCTACACCAGTATGAGATGATTTTAGAACGGTAATCTGTCCCTCATACCAGCAGCAAGAACCTCTCCCTATACCAGTATGGGATGATTTTATAATGCTAATCTGTCCCTCACACCAGCAGCAGGTACCTCTCCCTATACTAGTATGAGATGATTTTATAATGGTAATCTGTCCCTCACACCAGCAGCAGGAACCTCTCCCTATACCAGAATGAGTTGATTTCATAACACTAATCTATCCCTCACACCAGCACCAGGAACCTCTCCCTATACTAGTAAAAGATGATTTTATAAAGCTAATCTGTCCCTCAAACCAGCAGCAGGAATCTCTCCCTACACCAGTATCAGATGATTTTATAACAGTAATCTATTACTCACACCAGCAGCAGGAAACTCTCCCTACACCAGTATGAGATGATTTTATAACGGTAATCTGTCCCTCACACCAGCAGCAGGAACTTCTCCCTACTCCATCATGAGATGATTTTATAATGGTAATCTGTCCCTCACACCAACAGCAGTAACCTCTCCCTATACTAATATGAGATGATTTTATAATTGTATTCTTTCCTTCATACCAGCAGCAGGAACCTCTCTCTACACCAGTATGAGATGATTTTATAACGGTAATCTGTCCCTCACACCAGCAGCAGGAACCTCTCCCTATACCAGTATGAGATTATTTCATAACGCTAATCTGTCCCTCACACCAGCAGCAGGAACCTCTCCCTATACCATTATGAGATGATTGTATAATGCTAATCTGTTTCTCACACCAGCAGCAGGAACCTCTCCCTATACAAGTATGAGATGATTTTATAACGCTAATCTATACCTCACACCAGCGCCAGGAACCTCTCCCTATACTAGTATGAGATGATTTTATAACAGTAATCTATCCCTCACACCAGCAGCAGGAACCTCTCCCTACACCAGTATCAGATGATTTTATAACGGTAATCTATCCCTCACACAAGCAGCAGCAGGAACCTCTCCCTACACCAGTATGAGATGATTTTATAACGGTAATCTGTCCCTCACACCAGCAACAGGAACCTCTCATTACACCAGTATGAGATGATTTTATAACGCTAATCTGTCCCTCACGCCAGCAGCAGGAACCTCTCCCTATACCAGTATGAGATGATTTTATAACGCTAATTTATCCCTTACACCAGCGGCAGGAACCTCTCCCTTTACTAGTATGAGATGATTTTATAACGCTAATCTATCCCTCACACCAGCGGCAGGAACCTCTCCCTATACTAGTATGAGATGATTTTATAACACTTATCTATCCCTTACACCAGCGGCTGGAACCTCTCCCTATACTAGTATGAGATGATTTTATAACGGTAATCTGTCCCTCACACCAGCGGCAGGAACCTCTCCCTATACTAGTATGAGATGATTTTATAACGCTAATCTATCCCTTACACCAGCGGCAGGAACCTCTCCCTATACTAGTTTGAGATGATTTTATCACGGTAATCTGTCCCTCACACCAGCAGCAGGAACCTCTCCCTATACTAGTATGATATGATTTTATAACGCTAATCTATCCCTCACACCAGCGGCAGGAACCTCTCCCTATACCAGTATGAGATGATTTTATAACGGTAATCTATCCCTCACACCAATGGCAGGAACCTCTCCCTATACTAGTATGAAATGATTTTATAACAGTAATCTGTCCCTCACACCAGCGGCAGGAACCTCTCCCAGTACTAGTATGAGATGGTTTTATAACACATCCCTCTCCAAGGACGGCGACCACACTCCCTATCTAATCGCAATATTTTA
>BLSH010299461.1:13099-32237 GCA_018402905.1 Glandirana rugosa | reverse complement strand
CAGCGGCAGGAACCTTTCCCTATACTAGTATGAGATGATTTTTTAACACTAATCTATCCCTCATACCAGCGGCAGGAACCTCTCCCTTTACTAGTATGAGATGATTTTATAATGCTAATCTATCCCTCACACCAGCGGCAGGAACCTCCCGTGGTACTAGTATGAGATGATTTTATAACGCTAATCTATTCCTCACACCAGCGGCAGGAACCACTCCCTATACCAGTATGAGATGATTTTATAACGCTAATCTATCCCTTACACCAGCGGCAGGAACCTCTCCTTATACTAGTATGAGATGATTTTATAACGCTAATCTATCCCTCACACCAGCAGCAGGAACCTCTCCCTATACTAGTACGAGATGATTTTATAACACTGATCTATCCCTTACACCAGTGGCAGGAACATCTCTCTATACCAGTATGAGATGATTTTCTAAACCTAATCTGTCCCTCACACCAGTGGCAGGAACTTCTCCCTATACCAGTATGAGATTATTTTATAACGGTAATCTGTCCCTCACACCAGCAGCAGGAACCTCTCCCTATACTAGTATGAGATGATTTTATAACAGTAATCTCTCCCTCACACCAGCAGCAGGAACTTCTCCCTATACCAGTATGAGATGATTTTATAATGCTAATCCATCCCTCACACCAGCAGCAGGAACCTCTCCCTATACTAGTTTGATATGATTTTATAATGGTAATCTGTCCCTCACACCAGTAGCCAGAACCTCTCCCTATACTAGGATGAGATGATTTTATAACGGTAATCTGTCCCTTACACCAGCAGCAGGAACCTCTCGCTATACTAGTATGAGATGATTTTATAACAGTAATTTGTCCCTCACACCAGCGGCAGGAACCTCTCCCGGTACCTGTATGAGATGGTTTTATAACGGTAATCTGTCCCTCACACCAGCGGCAGGAACCTCTCCCTATACTAGTATGAGATGATTTTATAACGCTAATCTATCCCTCATACCAGCAGCAGGAACCTCTCCCTATACTAGTATTAGATGATTTTATAACGGTAATCTATCCCTCACACCAGCGGCAGGAACCTCTCCCGGTACTAGTATGAGTTGATTTTATAACGGTAATCTGTCCCTCACACCAACGGCAGGAACCTCTCCCTATACTAGTATGAGATGATTTTATAACGCTAATCTATCCCTCATACCAGCGGCAGGAACCTCTCCCTATACTAGTATTAGATGATTTTATAACGGTAATCTATCCCTCACACCAGCGGCAGGAACCTCTCCCGGTACTAGTATGAGTTGATTTTATAACGGTAATCTGTCCCTCACACCAATGGCAGGAACCTCTCCCTATACTAGTATGAGATTATTTTATAGCGCTAATCTATCCCTCACACCAGCGGCAGGAACCTCTCCCTATTATAGTATGAGATGATTTTATAACGTTAATCTATCCCTTACACCAGTGGCAGGAACCTCTCCCTATAATAGTATGAGATGATTTTATAACGCTAATCTATCCCTCACACCAGTGGCAGGAACCTCTCCCTATACCAGCATGAGATAATTTTATAACGGTAATCTGTCCCTCACACCAACGGCAGGAACCTCTGCCTATACTAGTATGAGATGATTTTATAATGCTAATCTATCCCTCACACCAGTGGCAGGAACCTCTCCCTATACTAGTATGAGATTATTTTATAACGCTAATCTATCCCTTATACCAGCGGCAGGAACCTCTCCTTATACTAGTATGTGATGATTTTATAACGGTAATCAGTCCCTCACACCAGCAGCAGGAACCTCTCCCTATACCAGTATGAGATGATTTTATAATGGTAATCTGTCGCTCACACCAGCAGCAGGAACCTCTCCCTACACCAGTATGAGATGATTTTATAACGCTAATCTATCCCTTAGACCAGCGGCAGGAACCTCTCCTTATACTAGTATGAGATGATTTTATAACGCTAATCTATCCCTCACACCAGCAGCAGGAACCTCTCCCTATACTAGTACGAGATGATTTTATAACACTAATCTATCCCTTACACCAGTGGCAGGAACATCTCTCTATACCAGTATGAGATGATTTTCTAACGCTAATCTGTCCCTCACACCAGTGGCAGGAACTTCTCCCTATACCAGTATGAGATGATTTTATAACGGTAATCTGTCCCTCACACCAGCAGCAGGAACCTCTCCCTATACTAGTATGAGATGATTTTATAACAGTAATCTCTCCCTCACACCAGCAGCAGGAACTTCTCCCTATACCAGTATGAGATGATTTTATAACGCTAATCTATCGCTCACACCAGCAGCAGGAACCTCTCCCTATACTAGTTTGATATGATTTTATAATGGTAATCTGTCCCTCACACCAGTAGCCAGAACCTCTCCCTATACTAGGATGAGATGATTTTATAACGGTAATCTGTCCCTTACACCAGCAGCAGGAACCTCTCGCTATACTAGTATGAGATGATTTTATAACAGTAATTTGTCCCTCACACCAGCGGCAGGAACCTCTCCCGGTACCTGTATGAGATGGTTTTATAACGGTAATCTGTCCCTCACACCAGCGGCAGGAACCTCTCCCTATACTAGTATGAGATGATTTTATAACGCTAATCTATCCCTCATACCAGCAGCAGGAACCTCTCCCTATACTAGTATTAGATGATTTTATAACGGTAATCTATCCCTCACACCAGCGGCAGGAACCTCTCCCGGTACTAGTATGAGTTGATTTTATAACGGTAATCTGTCCCTCACACCAACGGCAGGAACCTCTCCCTATACTAGTATGAGATGATTTTATAGCGCTAATCTATCCCTCACACCAGCGGCAGGAACCTCTCCCTATTATAGTATGAGATGATTTTATAACGTGTGACATGCAGCGCTACGTGACTCCATCGCATATCGAGGCTGGGTCACATGATGCACTGGCCAATCACAGCCATGCCATTAGTAGGTATGGCTGTGATGGCTTCTAAGGGCAAACGAGTGAAACGTTTGATTGGCTGCCCTGCAGCTATTCAAAAGGCGTGAAAAAATACCCGAACCCTGAACCCGAACCCAGACTTTTTCTCAAATGTCCGGGTTCAGGTTCGGGACACGGACCCCCTAAAGTCCGGTACGAACCCGAACTTTACAGTTCACTCAACTCTACATATAAATACATAATAATAAATGATAAAGGATATATTAGATAGACATATGTACAAGGAAGTCATTATTTGATAGACATTTCCAACAGACAGTCAGTCTTGGGTGATGCGTGCTAAAGAAGAACTTGAAAGCCTCACTTAGACAGCCACCGCTACTGCTGCTTCCACTTTTCACTGACAGGACAATCCAAGCTACATGTTCCAGTCTCTGAAAAGAACAATACGAGATTCCTCCACAGCATATCCACTAGGTGTTTTGTGGGGAATAGTCATATGTCTCGAAATGACTGATACATTTACCATACTTGATATGCTGCAGGCAGGCACTGCAAATCACTATGGTGCTGTCTGCAGACCAAGTGTGAAAAAAGGTCCACACAGTTGAGCTGTGCGGAGTAAACCTGGGGATAACAGTGGCCTGCAACAGTGGAGCAGAGCCTTCTGAATACAGTTTCTCCATCCTCTCCTCTGGATGCCATTCTACTTCACTGACATTGTACCTCTTCCTTCTCTACATTCTTGGGCACTCAGATACGGTCTGAGCCTCATCAATATCCCCACCCTCCTTATTACTGCAGCCAACTTGGCAGTGAATGGTAACTGCAAGAATTGCACTGGCAATTGGTTCTCCCTGCCAGTTGTCCCCTTCATTGGTACTCCTGGTTCTCACCTTTTTATTCCAAGATGAAAATAATTGCTGCACATGCACCTGCAGCAGGTGACAAAATCTTTGCTGAAATAATTCAGCCTATTCCGCTGTGCTGGTTTATGGGAAAATTGCAGAATTAACTGTGGGTGAGGAAGAGGAAGATGGTGCATTTGCAGCTACTGAAGATGTTTCAGTACTCTGCACCGGAGAATAGGAGGAGCATGATGATGATTAAGGCTTGGTTATCCACTTTACCACCTCCCCTGGGTGTTCTGGCTGTTTAACAATCTCTCTGCCAGGAGCCAAAGGCAGACCTGCCCCACCTCTCAAAAGTGTAGAATGACCACAGTTTTGGCCTGTGGACACACAACGTGCACATCTCCTAATAGCTGCATGTGAACAACCTTTCCCTCTCCCTTTGGGCCTGTCAAACATGATGGTACCAGGGGATTGCCTAATCTGATTACCAGCTATGTCAATAGGTGGATGGGGGATATAGTGCTTTAAAGAACTATACAATGTGGTGCTTTGTTAGTAAACTTGACCACAATGATATGTGGTGCTGTGCTGCTAACAAAGGGATGCCTTGCCTGTGTCACCAACAAGTCCATTCTACTGCTGACTCAAAAACAAAAATATGGACTGACAAACTTAAGTAGAATTAGGATAAACCTAACAAAAACATTTAAACCCCTAACACTGGCCCTAAAGGACTATAACTGTAAAAAAAATATATATTTTTTTACATTTCTTAACTTTTTTAGAAACTAAAAAGAAAAAAAATGGTAACAGCATCAGTCCTAAAAAGGATTGTTGGGTCTATTTTCTGTGAAATCAGTGGCTGGTACACAGTCGCATCACAATGCAATTCACAGTAATCAAGCACTGATGCCACTGAACAACACAATGAATATAGGGTGTGTACACTCCATTCTCTGTAGCCTGCCACACTGAATTTCACTGTAATGTACAGTAGGTGTAAGTGTGGGTGTCTATACAGCACTGTACATCTCTGTGTTGTCACACTAGCCCTGTACAGTACAGCAGAACTAAGGCCGGCTATACATGGAGCCAAATTTCTTTACCACAAGAGATTTTCTGGATTCCCCCATCAACACACAGACAGTGTTGATGCGGGAATCCCTCCTGCTGGGCCATTGCATTCTCCCGGCGGGGGGGGGGCAGCCATCCCTGCCTGAAGAAGACAGTGATTATCGCTAGCAGCTATATAGGTGCCGCAAGTGATAATCGCAAGAGAATCCGGGAGGCTGGTTGTACCCAAAGTTGATTGATTGATCGACTTGGTACATTCAGCCTGCTGAACCGGCGAGATTTGAACTGTGTATGGCTGGCGTAACTCATTTGTCTCTCATTCCAGCCACTATTAGCTGTCACTAATCAACTAAAACCCACATTGACAAAACACTTGCGTCAGAGCAGAATTCGTTTAGTGAGGGTGATGGCACATTGTTAGAGGCACATTATTGGCCAGACTATTCCACCTGACCACAGTTCACATTCTATTTAAAAGCATTATGGAGGAATTATTTTGGTGCTGCTGTAAACAGACAGAAAAATTAAGCATTCAGGTAAACATTGAACAGGCACAATATGGGTCAAACTCTGCATTGGTACAAACCCGAACCTTACACCTACTAAGGACTGGTAAGCTGCAATTTTTCTTCTTGGGTTTAGTTATCTTGTAAGCATTTTACTAACTCTTTTGTGGAGTAGGTTTTGTTTTGAGAATTTTTTTTTCTTTGGTAAATAGATTTTTATTAACTTTTTCAATAATGCAACTGTAAAGACATAGAATTGTTCAAGCAAAAAGCTGTGCAAGAATAAGCACATGTACATAAACTTGCTTTAACAATATATGCACGAAACAAGGTGTGTATACGCAGTATTGAACTATGGTAAACATTTGAGTATAAGGCCTCATACACACGGACGTTTTTTGACGCCGGTGTTTTCTGGCGTTTTTTGCAGCTCTCCATGTTAGTCAATGGCCCCATAAAAACGTCAGCGTTTTTGAGCTGTAGATGACGTCGGCGTTAGTGAGCTGAAACTAGAACCCACAGCCATCGCGTTCTGAGGCTGTAACGTTTTGGCATTTTTTGACGCCGACGCCACAATATGCCAACAAACGCCACCTATTATTATACCGGTGTTTTCCAGCGTTTTTTGACGCCAACGTTTTTAGGTTGAAAAATAGCAGAGGGATGATTTTTTTTAAAAAACGTCTATTGACGCCGACGCTTACTAACGCTCAAAAACGCCAATGCATAACGCTGAAAAACGTCGACTTTTTTTCCTTGATGTCGGACCCGACGTTTTGTTTATTTTTTTAGATACGCCCGTGTGTATGAGGCCTAAAGAGAAGAGAACGGAAGGAGGGTGAGGTAGATAGTAGGAGTAGGAGGGAGAGAAGGGATAGGAGGGAGGGGGGAAACGTGGTGGGGGGGAGCTTGAGAAATTATTTTTCATCACAACATATTGGCCACAAAACACTAGAGTTTACTGCAAACAGAAACTTCACGAATTGTTTCATGCAATTCTGTTTATTGAGTAATGAAACCATTCTAATCATAAGCTTCAATACTAAATTACCCTGGTATTTCTCTTTGTTTGAACTCTTTATGCTAATATCTAACTTGGTTTATAATTGTACATATTTTTGTTTTGTCAATAAAAGTATTCCATTTCAGTGTCACTGTAAAATAAGATAAGGTTTATTATAATTAATTGCAAGGGAGGAATGATCAAATTATTGTGTCATTACCTTTTTAATATCTCCTCATTTTCTCAAATTTTACTAACGTGTTCAATGTTAATTGCTTGAAAAAAACATAACAGCTGCTCTTGGTCCTTATGTTATTAACACCTTCAAAAACTCCTGCTGGGAATTTATCACATTGCACTTGACACTCAGTAACTTACAGCTTCTCTATCCTCCAATAAATAAGTTTAGGTTATTATTTCAATGAAGGCAACAGCAGGCACAACAGAAGTTTTATGACTTTCAGATTTTTTTTGACTCTTCTTCCAACAAGCAGTGCATATGCTGGCAGCTGAGGGAGGAACACCAACATGAGGAGTGCAATGAATTTTCTAGACATACAGAATACACACCCACCAGCTGTTTGTTGTCACCTTGTATTCAGTTGTTCTTGCTGCATCTTGTTTTTGTGGTCAGAAGCTAAGGACATAAGACAATAATAAGCTTTCATATAGGTATGTACCACTGTCATCAGTTTCCAAATTATTTTGGCATATGTCGAAGTTGCTGTACAGTATATATCACACACACACACATATATGTAATACAGTATATATATATACAGGGTGGGCCATTTATATGGATACACCTTAATAAAATGGGAATGGTTGGTGATATTAACTTCCTGTTTGTGGCACATTAGTATATGTGAGGGGGGAAAATTTCCAAGATGGGTGGTGACCATGGTGGCCATTTTGAAGTCGGCCATTTTGAATCCAACTTTTGTTTTTTCAATAGGAAGAGGGTCATGTGACACATCAAACTTATTGGGAATTTCACAAGAAAAACAATGGTGTGCTTGGTTTTAACGTATTATAACTTTTTTCTTTCATGAGTTATTTACAAGTTTCTGACCACTTATAACATGTGTTCAATGTGCTGCCCATTGTGTTGGATTGTCAATGCAATCCTCTTCTCCCACTCTTCACACACTGATAGCAACACTGCAGGAGAAATGCTAGCACAGGCTTCCAGTATCCGTAGTTTCAGGTGCTGCACATCTTGTATCTTCACAGCATAGACAGTTGCCTTCAGATGACCCCAAAGATAAAAGTCTAAGGGGGTCAGATCGGGAGACCTTGGGGGCATTCAACTGGCCCAGGACAACCAATCCACTTTCCAGGAAACTGTTCATCTAGGAATGCTCGGACCTGACACCCATAATGGGGTGGTGCCCCATCTTGCTGGAACTATGATGTCGGTGATAGGGAATTGCTGGCCATCAAGTCGGCTTTGGAGGAATGGCGGTACCTCCTGGAAGGAACAGCTCACCCGGTATTGGATTTTACTGACCATAAAAAAACCATATGCTGTGAAGATACGAGATGTGCAGCACCTAAAAGAGTGGGAGAAGAGGGTTGCATTGACAATCCAACACAATGGGCAGCACATTGAACACATTTTATAAGTGGTCAGAAACTTGTAAATAACTCATGAAAGAATAAAGTTACGTTAAAACCAAGCACGCCATTGTTTTTCTTGTGAAATTCCCAATAAGTTTGATGTGTCACATGACCCTCTTTCTATTGAAAAAACAAAAGTTGGATTCAAAATGGCCGACTTCAAAATGGCTGCCATGGTCACCACCCATCTTGAAAAGTTTTCCCCCTCACGTATACTGATGTGCCACAAACAGGAAGTTAATATCACCAACCATTCCCATTTTATTAAGGTGTATCCATATAAATGTCCCACCCTGTATAGTATATATATATATATATATATGTGTGTGTGTGTGTGTGTGTGTGTGATGGACCAATCTGCCCTGTCCTAATTCTACAAAGGTTCTGAAATCCAGCAAACATTTAAGGTCTATGAGGGTACATTTTGTTGATTAATTTTAGGCTTTAAGGGTTTATAGACAAATGACTGTTAAAGATAGGCATTAGAAGCTGGATACTCTAATGTGTGGTATATACCAATGTAAAATAATGTGTAAATAATTTAAACAGATGGCACCAGAAATCTCAAAAAACTAAGCCGCAGTCAAGACTTCAACCGATATACTGGAAATGTGCCCTCCAAAAATGCAATTCCTGTCTCCACACTGCCAAACAGACCTATTTTATCACTCTCATTAAAACCCTCTCATGCTGTCCCTGTCAACTCTTTTCTACCTTTAATTCCCCACTTCTATCTTCATTACCTCCACTCACTGCTCACTCACTGCCCAGGAGATCACAAGTCACTTCAGAAATAAGATTGATACAATTCACGGAGAACCCTCCACTGTACAGATATAACCTCCACCTAACCACCTGCATACTTAATACTTCCCTCATTTAACCCTGCTACTATAAAGGAGACCAATATTTTTTTTTCTAATGCCCACCTAACAACCTGCCCCCTGGCCCCCATTCCCTCTCAAATACTACGGTCACCCTCTTGCTCGCTCTTACATTCTTTAACTCGCATCTTCAATGTCTGCCTCTCTACTGGTTTCTTCCCCAACACTCTAAAACATGTACTAGTCCCCACCCCCCTTAAAACCCCCCCACCAATCTTAACAACCAAAGACCAATCTCCTTGCTCCCTTTTACCACCAAACTCCTTGAAAGCCAATCCTACAATTGCCTGAGCCACCACCTCATCTTCTTGATTATTTCAGTTTAGATTTTGCCTTCAACACTCCATAGAAACTGCTTTCCTAAAACAACTTGCTAACAACTAAAACCAATAGTCTCTATTCTGTACTCTTGCTCTCTTCCAGATGCTTCTCAAAGATAGATTTCCTTTTCCCTGGGCCCAATGATCAATCACAAATCTAGGGGTATGGATCCCAACACAACTTAGCAAATTATAGGAGTTAAATTATCTACTCATCTTAATGGCTACCCAACATAGACTCTGGAGCTGGTTAACCCTCAAATACTCCTGACTAGGAGGGTTGTCCCTCTTTAAAATCGACATCCTCACAAGATTTCTTTACATTTTTCAAACCCTACCGATTTGGGTCCATCTTTTTTTTTTTCTGCTCTGTACATTCTCTATTGCTCAAATGCCTTGCTTCCCTGCTCAACTGCACATCTTGATTAAATACAAAACTGATGTTGGAGGAGGCTGCTCTCATCTTGAACTATACTATACAGCAGCAGTTCTTTGTAGAGTCCTAGATTGCTTCCACCATCCAAGCTATGGGTTAGCTTAGAACAAGATATAACACCGTTACCACTATCATCACTTCCTAGAATCAATGCCCACCGCCATCAACACTAACACTGTTGATAACCTCACTCTTACATATTTGTGACTTAGCACTAATGGAATGATCCCTTTAGAGGACCTATGCCTCTCTGAAGCAGACTGTCCCCATGTCATTTCGAAGCATTACAGCATCCTTCACTCTGGTGCTTGACCCAATTGTCCTTTCTATGTCTGAGACTGGGAATGGGAACTGGGTCACTCCTTTCCCTCCGAGAATTAAGATAAAGGGATTTTTTTTTACTGTTACTAACCATAACCTCACAAGCACACAAGAGAAATGTCAAAGTTCCAACCAAGGGGTACAGAACCTAGGCCACATTGCACAGGATTATACTGTAAACTCCAGACCAATGTTGGAGATACGGAGAGCGAGGTGGTATGCATTTCCACTTATAGTGGTCCTGTTCCAGGGTCAGATCATTTTGGAAGTCTATATTTCAGTTGAGCCACTTAATCACAGGCAGAACATGGTCAGAGGAGGCTCTTCTGTCCATGATACCAGGGCCTATTCAAAAATAAAGAAAGGCTTGTTTCACTTTTTAGTCCTAGCAGGCTGTGTCTTGATCCCTCGATCTTGAAAGCTACCATTATCCCTATGATTAGGGAGTGGGTGGCTTAATTGAACAGCATTATGAGGATGGAGAAGCTTCTTGCTGATGCTAATGGAAGCTTCACAAACTTCTGAGACTTGTGGTTTGATTGGATCAACTTCTCTACCTTTCCCTGTCTTCTCCTCCCTCGCCCCTCCTGAGATTCCCACTGCTTCTTTTTATCTTTCATCTATATCTTCAACATCTCTTTTTCTATTAGTGGGCTTTCACCATGGATTTTACACTTGTCATCAGCAGGTATGTCTTAGTACTGGTGTTGCATATCCCTCTCAAAATTCCCAGTAACCATTTTGGTGCCCACTTCGGTGCCTGCCCCAGCTCCCTGTTGACCAGCCTACTCTCTATTCCATATTATAACTCAATCTGAACTATACACCTGCAGGATCTGCACTACGTGTTTGTATTTCTCTCAGGAAATATCAGCATGTTACATTACTGAACCTATGGATGATTGTAATTCATTTCTATTTTGATATGGATAAAGACACTGTTTATGTAATACTGTCTGTGTGCCACAAAAGTAATAAAACTTTATAATTTAAAAAGGGGGTTGCAATGGATTCCTTAACTCAGTATGTTATGGAACAGTCTCAGTGACAGTGTAGACTGGAAACACATATTTGGTTGTGAGATAGATTATTTTTTCTTTTACAATTAGCCTAACTTACATACAGCAGCAGCCCAATCTGATTCATTTCAGCATGGAAAAGCCTGTTTAATGCATATTGGTCATATAATACTAATTACATTGGCATTTTTTATCTGATCATAATTTGTTTTCCTTTTTTATTGTCTCCATCTAGTTTTCTGTATGTTAATCTACATAACCCTGTGAGGATCAGTGTTAATTTTGGTAGCACATTTCAATTTAGTTTTAATCTTAGTCTTAGAGCATTTTAGTTTTAGTCCCATTTTAGTCTTCTGCTATTGTTTTAGTTTTAGTCATATTTAGTCGACTAAATCTCCAGTAAATTTTAGTCAACTAAAACGTTCTACATTTTAGTTGACTAAAATCTCCAGTAAATTTTGGTTGACTAAAATCTTTTTAGTCAACTAAAATCGAATGTGTTTAGTTAAATAAGGCATTATTTAAGCAATTTCAAAACTCATTATACACTCCTGGAGTAAAATAAAACACCTAATATTATATTATTTATGGTTTGAACAAACTACACAGATTTAGCCCTTATATAATGTCTTTACTGTGTAAAACCAAGTTTCGTTACAAAAATATTGCTTTTTTGAATCACACGGCTTCATTCCTTGCTATATGTACATTCTACTTTTCTTTCGTTGAGAACAAGTAGCCCAAAGCCCACCCAGGCACCCACACACTGCACAGTCAATTAAATCACTGTGTGGACAAATGCTTGCACAAGTGGGACATACCATAGAGGAAGATCCTAAGCGTTATAACAGATAATAGGAGTAATATGGCAGCAGCATTTAAACAAACCACAGCAGCAGCAGAAAAACCAACCAGCCCTAGGGAAGAAGACTCCCCCATGACAGAAAGTGACTGTGAGGCTTGAGTCCAAAATTAATGATCTGCGGTGAGTAGAGTTGAACGGACACCTGGATGTTCGGGTTCGGGAAAAAGTTTGAGTTAGGAACTCAAAGTCAATGGTGACCTGAACTTTTGGGCACAAAAATGGCTCTAAAAAAGTCCTAGAAAGGGCTAGAGGGCTGCAAAAGGAAGCAAAATGGGGGTAAGAGTAGGACAAGTGCCCTGCAAACAAATGTGGATAGGGAAATAACTTAAAATCACATAAAAAATTAAAAATGGAGGAGGAGGTGGATGTGGAGTAGGAGGTCGAGGAGGCGGTGACTGTGGCTGTGTAGGGGGAAGTGGCAGTGGAGGAGGAGGAGGTAGCCAACACTGTTTTTTGTTTGTTTGTTTTTTTTTTCTAATTGGGGTAGCCCCCACAATATTGAGACATATTTAAAAAAAAAGGAGTAAGTTCACTGAAGTATACCAATGGCTGTGTGAGGCTGGTATAAATGTCTTGTGGGATCCATGCCTGGTTCATTTTAATAAATGTTAGCTTGTCCACTTTGGCTGTGGACAGGCGGCTGCCCTTGTCTGTGATAACGCCCCCTGCCGTGCTAAACACACGTTCAGACAATACACTGGCTGCAGGACAGGCCAGCACCTCCAAGGCATAAAGGGCAAGCTCAGGCCATGTGCCCAATTTGGAGACCCAGAAGTTGAATGGGGCAGACCCATCAGTCAGTACGTGTAGGCGTGTGCACACATACTCTTCCACCATGTTGCTGAAATGCTGCCTCCTGCTAAGATGTTGCCTATCAGCTGGTTGTGCTGTTTGTTGTGGTGTGCTGCTGACAAAGCTTTTCCACATTTCGGCCATGCTAACCCTGACTTCTGAGGTGCTGGCAGTGCCACAGCTGCGTTGGTGACCTCTTCCTTCTCTTCTGCCTTCGCCTTGTGCTTCCACTGGGAATGCCCTCAGCAGCGCGTCTACTAGCGTGCGCTTGTAGTCGCACATCTTCCGATCACGCTCCAGTGAGGGAATTAAGGACAGCACGTTGTCCTCGTAATGGGGATCCGGCAGGGTAGCCACCCAGTAATCAGCACAAGTTACAATGTGGGCAACTCAGCTGTCGTTGCGCAGGCACTTCAGCATGTAGTCACTCATGTGTGCCAGGCTGCCCAGAGGCAAAGACAAGCTGTCCTCTGTGGGAGGTGTATCATCTCTGTCCTCCGTATCCCCCCAGCCACGCTCAAGTGATGCCCACGACCTGCATTGGGTGCCACCCTGCTGTGAACATGGTTCCTCCTCCTCATCATCATCATCATCATCCTCATCCTCCAGAACTGTGCCCTGGCTTGAAATTTTTTTACCTGGCTTAAGCTGGTGCAGGTACCCACCCTCTGAGCCACTTGTGAATGACTGGCCTGATAACCGTGGAAATTACCTCTCTTCCTCCTCCTCTTCCTCCTGTGCCACATCCTCTTCCATCATTGCCCAAAGTGTTTTTTCAAGGAGACGTAGAAGTGGCATAGTAACGCTGAGAACAGCATCATCGGCACTGGCCATGTTGGTGGAGTACTCGAAACACCGCAATATGGTACACAGGTCTCACATGGTGGCCCACTCGTTGGTGGTGAAGTGGTGCTGTTCCACAGAGCGATGGACCCATGCGTGCTGCAGCTGAAACTCCACTAATGCCTGCTGCTGCTCGCACAGTCTCTCCAGCATGTGCAAGGTGGAGTTCCACCTTGTGGGCACATCGCATAGAAGGCGGTGAGCGGGTAGGCTGAAGTTCGCGCCCGCACTTTCTGCAGCAGCTCTGACATATCCGGGTAGTTTTTTAGAAATTTCTGCACCACCAAATTCAGCACATGCACCAGTCAAGGGATGTGCGTCAAATCAGCTAGGCCCAGAGCTGCTACGAGATTTTGCCCATTATCACACAGCACCAGGCCGGGCTTGAGGCTCAGTGGCAACAACCACTCATCGGTCTGTTGTTCAATGCCCGTCCACAACTAATGCGCCTGCAATCCTCGGTGGCGGAAGGAAATTCGCCAAACTGCTATGAGCCTCAGGCCCACCCGCCACTACATTTGTTCAGTGTGCAGTTAGCGAGATATAGCATCCCTGCCTGTGCTTACTGTCCACGTATCAGTGGTTATGTGGACCTTGCCACAGATGGCGTTGTGCAGTGCACACTTGATCATGTCCCTGACTTGTTTGTGCAGGGAAGGGATGGCTCGCCTGGAAAAGTAGTGGCGGCTGGGAACCACGTACTGTGGGACAGCCACCACCATCAGGTTTTTAAAACTGTACATGTCCACCAGACGGAATGACAGCATTTCAAGGGCCAGGAATTTTGAAATGCTGGAATTCAGGGCCAGGGATTGTGAGTAGGTAGGGGGGTACTTCCTCTTTCTCTCCAGTGTTTGAGACATGGACAGTTGTAAGCTTCCATGGGACCATGTGCAAATGCTTGGGGACGGTCGCGGACATGGTGGCGTTGCAGTCACATCATCTGTTTGCTGGGTGGCAGGTGATACTGGCACTGTAGAGGTGGAGGAAGAGGCTGAGGCAGCAGCAGAAGAGGAAGAAGGAGCCCAAGACTTTTCTTGGATTTTGAGGTGCTTATTCTACTGCAGCTCATGCTTTGCATGTAGATGCCTAGTCATGCAGGTTGTGCTCAGGTTTAGAAAATGTATGCCTTGCTTCAGGTTCTGATTGCACAGCAAGCAAACCACTCGTGTCTTGTCGTCAGCACATTGTTTGAAGAACTGCCACGCCAGGGAACTCCTTTGAGCTGCCTTTGGTGTGCTAGGTCCCTGGGTGCGGTGGGTAGTAGCAGGCGTACTGTCTAGGGGACGGTCGCTCCGCTTTTGCAACCTGCTTCCTCTTTTGCTGTGCTGGTGCCTCTGTGTTACCACCACCTCTTCCTCCAAACTGCACACGTCACTCGCATGACCTTCAGTCCATGTGAGGTCTAGGACCTAATCATCCTCCATATCATCTTCCACCCACTCTTCACCACTACCCTCCTTGTCAGTCTGCACACTGTACAAAGCCGCAGTAGTTGGCACCTGTGTTTCGCCATCATCAGAGACGTGCTGCGGTGGTGTTTCCATGTCCACATGCTGAAACAAAAGTTGTTGGGCATCGGTGCACTCAATGTCTTCCACTTCTGGGGCAGGGCTATGTGGATGGCGCACGGAAAGCACACCAGCAGAGTCATCAAAAAGCATAAGAGACTGCTGCATAACTTGGGGCTCAGACTGCTTGGCTGATTTACAAGGGGCTGAGGTGAAAGACAGATGGCCATGGGGTTCAGGTGCCAACTCTGAGCTTTCAGCAAGGGACCATGTGGGATACAATGTGAAGGAACTGGAGGCATTGTCAGCCACCCAATCTACTATCGCCTGTACTTCACCATTCATTGAGCGGCATTCGGGCCTACCACATAACGGTGAAGGTTCTGTCGGCTACTCGCACCTGAGGAAGGTGTTTCACTTGTGCATGTAGCTGGCACAGATCGACCACGTCCTCTCCTTGCAACAGGAGCTTCACCAACACCACCAACACCAGCAGCACCACGACCACGTCCCTTATTTGACGCTCTCCTCATTCTGGGCGCAAATGTACTATTTAGCACAAATTTATATTATTTTTAAACTGGCAATGTAAACGCACTTTTTAATTTTGTGCAAGAAATGCACAAAAAAAATTAAAAATGTACTATGTAGCACTATTTTTTTTTTTAAACCAGCAATGTAGACGCACTTTTTTTATTTTTGTGCAAGAAATGCACAGCAAGGTGCAAATGTACTATGTAGCACTATTTTTTTTTTAAACCAGCAATGTAGAGGCACTTTTTAATTTTGTGCAAGAAATGCACAAAAAAATATACTATGTAGCACTATTTTTTTTTTAAACCAGCAATCTAGACGCACTTTTTATTTTTGTGCAAGAAATGCACCTCTGGCCTCAAATGTAGTATTTAGAATTTTTTTTTCAAACCAGCAATGTAAACGCACTTTTTAATTTTGTGCAAGAAATGCACAGCAAGGTGCAAATGTACTATGTAGCAATATTTATTATTCTTTTTTTTTTTTTAAACCAGCAATGTAGACACACCTTTTAATTTTGTGCAGGAAATGCACAAAATAAAAAATGTACTATGTAGCACTATTTTTTTTTAAACCAGCACTGTAGACGCACTTTTTTTTATTTTTGTGCAAGAAATGCACAGCAAGGTGCAAATGTACTATGTAGCACTATTTATTAATCTTTTTTTTTAAACCAGCAATGTAGATGCACTTTTTAATTTTGTGCAAGAAATGCACAAAAAATGTACTATGTAGCACTATTTTTTTTTTTAAACCAGCAATGTAGACGCACTTTTTATTTTTGTGCAAGAAATGCACCGCTGGCCGCAAATGTAGTATTTAGAATTTTTTTTTTAACCACTTAAGGACCGGAAGGATTTCCAGCTTTAGGACCGGAGCCCTTTTTGCGATTCGGCGCTGCGTCGCTTTAACTGACAATTGCGCGGTCGTGCGACGTTGTACCCAAACGAAATTTGCGTCCTTTTTTTCCCACAAATAGAGCTTTCTTTTGGTGGTATTTGATCACCTCTGCGTCATTTCTGATCGCCGCTATAAACAAAAGAAGAGCGACAATTTTGCAAAAAAACACAAATTTCTTACTTTTTGCTAACATACAAATCCAAAAAAAAAATATAAAAAAACATTTTTTTTCACCGTTTTTGGACAATTTATATTCTTCATCATATTTGCGATAAAAAAAAATCGCAATCGGTGTTTATTGATTGGTTTGCGCAAAAGTGGCCGCATTTACGGATGATGAGAATTCATTTTTGGGGTTTTTATTTTTTTTTTATTTTTTACTAGTAATGGCGGCGATCTGCGATTTTTAGCGGTACTGCGATATTGGGGCGGACATGTCGGAACGTTTTGACACTTTTTTGGGACCATTGGCATTTATACAGCGATCAGTGCTATAAAAATGCACTGATTACTGTGTAAATGCCATTGGCAGTGAAGGGGTTAACCTGCAGGGGGCGCGCTAAGGGTTAAGTATGTTCCCTGGGCGTGTTCTAACTGTAGGGGGGCTTGCCTAGCTGGGGAAGGGAAGTGGTCACAGCCTTCATGTACGGGAAGGCTGTGATCACAGCCCTTCCCCCTCACACAGAGCGGAGGTCCGTGTTTACTTACACGGACCTCCGCTCATTCGCTCCGGGGGGGGCATCGCGGGTGGCCGGCGGCAATCGAAGCCGCCGCACCCGCTCCCTGGCCCCCCCCCGTACACAGTGAGCGCACGCGCGCGCTCACAATGGCTCTGTATTGCGCCCGCCGTCGTATGACGGCGATTTGCGTTACAGAGCCATTCTGTCGCCGTCAATTGCCGACCAGCGGTCAGCAAGCGGTTAAACCAGCAATGTAAACGCACTTTTTAATTTTGTGCAAGAAATGCACAGCAAGGTGCAAATGTACTATGTAGCACTATTTATTATTCTTTTTTTTTAAACCAGCAATGTAGACGCACCTTTTAATTTTGTGCAAGAAATGCACAAAAAAATTAAAACTGTACTATGTAGCACTATTTTTTTTTAAACCAGCAATGTAGACACACTTTTTATTTTTGTGCAAGAAATGCACCACTGGCCGCAAATATAGTATTTAGAATTTTTTCTTTTTTTAAACCAGCAATGTAGACGCACTTTTTAGTTTTGTGCAAGAAATGCACAGCAAGGTGCAAATGTACTATGTAGCACTATTTATTATTCCTTTTTTTTGTAAACCAGCAATGTAGACGCACCTTTTAATTTTGTGCAAGAAATGCACAAAAAAAAATAAAAAATCTACTATGTAGCACTATTTTTAATTTTTTTTAAACCAGCAATGTAGACGCACTTTTTAATTTTGTGCAAGAAATGCACAGCAGGGTGCAAATGTACTATGTAGCATTATTTATTATTCTTTTTTTTAAACCAGCAATGTAGATGCACCTTTTAATTTTTGTGCAAGAGATGCACCGCTGACTGCAAATGTAGTATTTAGAATATATATTTTTTTAAACCAGCAATGTAGACGCACTTTTTAATTTTGTGCAAGAAATGCACAAAAAAAAAAATCTAATATCTAGCACTATTTTTTATTTATTTTTTTAAACCAGCAATGTAGACGCACTTTTTATTTTTGTGCAAAAAATGCACCGCTAGCCGCAAATGTAGTATTTAGAATTTTTTTTTTTTAAACCAGCAATGCAGACGCACTTTTTAATTTTGTGCAAGAAATGCCCCACTGGCCGCAAACGTAATATTTTGCACCAAAAAAAAAAATAATTTGTCTAACTGCAATGTAAAAGCAGTATTTGAATATGCCAAAATGTTGCCAACTGAACTAACAGAACACAATTAAAGTAGTGTCCCTGACACATAAGCAGTTACAAGTGCACTGCACTTGCAAAAATGGCTGCAAACGCCCACCTAACAAACAGAAAAATCGTTTAGGTTTTATATGAGGCACCTTGCTTAGCAAACAAAATGTACTCAAAATGTACTCTAGCAAACAAAAATCTCCTCTAGCACCCACCCACCAATAAATTACTGTTTTTAACCACTTCCTTACTGGCGTATAGTAAAAATACGCCGGCAAGATGGACTCACTATCCCAACAGGACGTCATATGACGTCCTGCGGTATTCACCGCTCTGCGGGCCCCCAGGGGCCCGCATCGCGGCGATCGGGCGAGTCCTTCGGGACTCAGCCCATCCCCGATCGGGGTAAAGAGCCAATAAATTTGGCTCTTTACCTCGTGACCGGCTGTGTCCTATCACAGCCGGTCATTTCCTATGGCGCTGACTGTGGCCGTGCGCGCCGCTCGTGCGCGCCCCCGGGGGGCGCGCTGCACGGCGATCGGGGTTGCAGCTTGTCCCTCGGACAATGCCCAACCCCGATCAGGGTAAAGAGCCAATGAAATTGGCTCTTTACCACGTGACCGGCTGTGTCCAATCACAGCCGGTCACAAATGTCAACAAAGTGCCAGGTAACTTACTGTGCCAGTGTGAGGAGAACAGCTGCCAATAACTGTGAGTTGAGAGCTTCACTATTGTGTGCCAGATTGCCCCCTGACTAAGAGGACCTGTCTGAGTACCTGTCTGTGCCCATCACGTCGCGCGGGGGGCCCCCGCGCGTGCTCGCCGCGCGTGCCGGTGTCAG
>BLSH010299398.1:207386-224040 GCA_018402905.1 Glandirana rugosa | reverse complement strand
GATTCTTCACAAAAAATTACAGTTTTATATCTTTATGTTTGAAGCCTGAAATGTGGCAAAAGGTCGCAAAGTTCAAGGGGGCCGAATACTTTCGCAAGGCACTGTATACCTATATGTCTCATCAGTCAGAAACACATTGCTGCTATGAACTAAACACCTTCCTAACAACTTTTACCAAAGTATTTTTTATTTCCTCAGTCCTAAGGCAATATATAATAGGACTGGCAACATGAGGCACAAATGTATAGAGGCAAATTAGAAAAACATTGAAGTCTACGTTGGAGATCAACTGGAATTGGTTATAGGTGTAAACCGCCAGCCTGGGGACGAAGTAGAAGAAGACGACGAAGCCATGTGTGGTGCACGTGTAAAACAATTTTTGCCAACTCTCCGAGCCGGCCATCAATCGGATCTTCCAAACTATGATCACATAGGAAAAGATAATAAAAGAAAGCGGGAGCAGGTGAACGACCAAGGCAACGATAAAAACGATCCTCCTGGTCATCAATGAGTCCACACAGGACAAAATGGAGACTGGCGTCAGGGAACAGAAGCAGTTTTTGATTTTGTTTGGCCCACAGTAGGGTAATTGGGCCCCCATAATTGCAATGCTTAGTCCAATCATGGCTGAAATCAACCAAAAGATTAGGCAAATGACCAACAGAAGTTTGTTGGTAATAATGGAACAGTAATGAAGAGGCCTGCAAATTGCAACAAACCGATCGACAGCCATCAACATGATGATGAACGAATCCAGGGAACCGAGACTGTGGACAAAAAACATCTGGAGAAAGCAGGCAAAGAAGGACAGGGAATCATGTCCGAACCAGTACTTGGCAATAATTTTTGGCAAGGTCACCGTGTCGAAGATGAGGTCGGAGAGGGCCAAGTTTGCAATCACCGTGTACATTGGCTGGTGTAGGTGTTCTCTCAGAATGATCAACCCTATCACAGTGGCATTGGAGAAGAGAGCAACATTGTAGATGAGGAAGAACACCACCGACACAGCGGCATTATACCTCTCAGTGAGACCCGGGAATCCAACAAGAACAAACTCGTAGACGCCGGTGTGATTGGCCATTGAGTTGTTGGAAATCTTCCATAGGCAAATCTATGGAAGAAAAGTGTAAGACAGCAAAAATAAATCACTAATTCCAGTTCTACAAAGTCCTTCAAGATTATACAAAGCCAATATTTCCATTTTTGTATATATGTTTGGTTGAATTAGATGGACCTGTGTCTCTTTGTAACCTAACTATGTAACTAGGTTTGGCATCATGCATCACTCTAAAGCCTCGTACACACGGGACGACGATCGTATACAACAGGTCATACTAACGACCGTTGTATGCGAAATCGATCGTTCGTATGCGCGATTAGAACAGCCGACATACGACGGTCGTACAAGGGGAGTTGTATGAGCAGACTAGAAGACTTGGTCGTACCAACAAGCGGTCATACGACCGTTGTATCGCGGGTACAGAGCAGTTGGTATTGTGCAAAACACGCATGCTCTGAATTCAGGAACGGGCAGATGCTAATTACATGCACCTGAACGTTCTTTCAGTAGTCGTACGATCGTGTAGTGCACTCAGTATGCAATTTACATTATCCAACATACGATTTGAGACGATCGTAAGTACAGTCGTCATCCCGTGTGTAGGAGACTTTAGCAGATTTCTTAAAGTGGTAGTAAACCCATGCATTTAACAGGTTAAAAACCAGTCACATTTCCGGCACGTGCCGGAAATGTAACACTCCCATTGGTTGTGCTCTAAACCATACTGTCAAACCATCCAATGGCTGGTGTCATAGCTGATCACATGTGCAGTTGTAGATTAAACAGAGGCCAAGATGGCAGCTTCCTTGGCTGACAATGATAGGAGGGTTTACTACCAGTTTAAGCAAATATTTTTTTGTGAATCATCTTTCAAAGTTCTTACCTTTAGAGGCAACCAGTAACATCACAATGGGGTCTATGCATAAAACATTTGTTGCGCGAATGTCAAAAATATTCACGCAAGTTGAACAAAATGTCCAGGTAGAAAAAAAAAAACTTTGTAGCAAATTTACAAAAAAATGGGTTTGTTTAATCACTTGAGGACCTAAGAGATGCGTCCTAAAAATGTTCACAAAGTTTTTAGGCCTTATCTCTTTGGTTCAACTCCTTTCCTCCTGCAGCTCAGCAGCCAAATGAAGAAGCTCACCCAACAGGCTGACAACGCCGATGCTAATTAACCACTTGTCGACCGCCGATCGGCATCTGTCGGCGGCAAAGTGGCTCGTTCCCGCAAATCGCCGTCATACGACGGCGGCTGCGGGAACGAGTTTAGTGAGCGCGCGCGCGCCGCCGGAGGCGCGCCCGCGCCCTCACTGTGTCCAGGGGGGCCAGGGAGCGGGTGCGGCGGCTTCGATTGCCGCCGGCTACCCGCGATGGCGCCCCCGGAGCGAGTGAGCGGAGGTCCGTGTATGTAAACACGGACCTCCGCTCTGTGTGAGGGGGAAGGGCTGTGATCACAGCCTTCCTTTACGTGAAGGCTGTGACCACTTCCCTTCCCCAGCTAGGCAGCCCCCCGACAGTTAGAAGACGCCCAGGGAACATAGTTAACCCTTAGAGCGCCCCTGCAGGTTAACCCCTTCACTGCCAATGACATTTACACCGTAATCAGTGCATTTTTATAGCACTGATCGCTGTATAAATGTCATTGGTCCCAAAAAAGTGTCAAAATGGTCCGACATGTCCGCTGAAATATCGCAGTACCGCAAAAAATTGCAGATCGCCGCCATTTTTAGTAAAAAATTTAAAAAAATTAAAAACCCCAAAAATGAATTCTCATCATCCGTAAACGCGACCACTTTTGCGCAAATCAATCAATAAACGCCGATTGCGATTTTTTTTATCACAAATATGAGGAAGAATATAAATCGGCCAAAAACGGTGAAAAAAATGTTTTTTTATATTTTTTTTTTGGATTTGTATTTTAGGAAAAAGTAAGAAATTTGGGTTTTTTTGCAAAATTGTCGCTCTTCTTTTGTTTATAGCGGCGCTCAGAAATGACACAGCGGTGATCAAATACCACCAAAAGAAAGCTCTATTTGTGGGAAAAAAAGGACGCAAATTTCGTTTCGGTACAACGTCGCACGACTGCGCAATTGTCAGTTAAAGCGACGCAGCGCCGAATCGCAAAAAGGGCTCCGGTCCTAAAGCTGGAAATCCTTCCGGGGCTGAAGTGGTTAAGTGACATCAGCTTACCATTGTCATCCCAAAACAGCAAGTGCTGGCAGGATCTCCGGGTGAATAAACTTTCATACAGATTCACAAAAAAGAGTTAGCTTAACACCTTGAGGATCTAAGAGAATCACCCTTAACCACTTCAGCCCAGGTTAGGACCAGAGCACTTTTTGCGATTCTGCACTGCGTCGCTTTAACTGAAAATTGCGCGGTGGTGCGACGTTGTACCCAAACCAAATTTGTGCCATTTTTTCCCCACAAATAGAGCTTTCTTTTGGTGGTATTTGATCGCCTCTGTGTCATTTCTGATCGCCGCTATAAACAAAAAAAGAGCAATTTTGCAAAAACAAAAAAAAAAAACAATATTTCTTACTTTTTGCTAAAATACAAATCCAAAAAAAAAAAATATAAAAACGAATTTATTCATCGGTTTTGGCCGATATATATTCTTCCTCATAGTTGTGGTAAAAAAAAATCCCAATCTTAGTTTATTAATTGGTTTGCACACAAGTTGCTTTGTTTAATACCATGAGAATTTATTTCTGGCATTTTCTTGCATTTTTTTTTTTTACTAGTAATGGCGGCGATCTGCGATTTTTATCGGGACTGTAATATTGGGGCGGACATGTCGGACACTTTTTTGGGACCAATGACATTTATACAGCAATCAGAAATTTAAATATCCACTGATTACTGTGTAAATGTCATTGGCAGGGAAGGGGGTTAACCTGCAGGGGGAGATCTAGGGGGTAACTGTGTTCCCTAGGCGGGTTCTAACTGTGAGGGGGCTGGGCTGGCAGGGGCACCAGAGATCTAACTGATCCCAGTGACAGGGATCAGTAGATCTCTGTCATACCGCCTGTCAGAAAGGGGAACCGCCACGTTTACATCAGCGGTTCCCTGTTCCGGCTCTGTCACAGGGCATCGCGAGTTGCCGGCAGACATCGAGTCTGCCCGACCAGTGGCTTTGCTCTGGGAGCATGCAGCGGGCACGCACTCGCCCCCTAGCTGCTGTGCACTAAAGTGACGACTATAAGCGGCGATTCACGGGACAGAGCCATGCTGTCGCCGCTTATAGTCGTGCGGCGGTCAGCAAGCGGTTAAATACCACCAAAAGAAAACTCTATTTGTGGGGGAAAAAAGGACGCACATTTTGTTTGGGTACAACGTCGCGCGACCGCGCAATTGTCAGTTAAAGCGACGCAGTGCCGTATCGCAAAAAATGGCCTGGTCATTAAAGGGGTAAATCCTCCCGGTCCTTAATTGGTTAAATCACCTTTGGCTTAACACAAAACAGCATTATTTCGAAAAGGTACTCTAATAACACACACAGTCTATGATTTCAGAAATATGTTTACAGTTAGAATTCGACTCGAGTTCGATGTGAAATTCGATTCAAAATTTCAGTCCGAATTTCTGAAATTCGGACGAATTTCGCTTCGTTATGCGAAGCATTCGGTAAAATTAATTTATATTGTAATTCGGGTGATCAGATACTGTGTATCCGAATCTCCGAATAATGAAAAATTTGTCAGAATATTAGTTCGGAACGAAACGAACCGCATATGTCTATTTATTATTTCACACATATGAGGATCAAACTTGGAACCTTTGATCTGTATACGATTTCCCTTAAATACATTTTAAAATTTAGATTTGTTGTTTAAATTTTGGAGGTTTTTTTTATATATATAAAATGTGATCCTTCTTAACTCCTTATTACCCTTTTTTTTTAACTGGTTAACGACCGGCTCGCGTACATTTACTGCTGCAGAGTGGCTCGATAGCGCAAATCGCCATGCGGGGCTAGCGGACAGGAGCATGCCGGCGGCGGCGCACTCTCGTGCCCGCAGCACTCTCCAGCAGTATGGCCACGGGTCAGGCACACCCGATATCCTCCAGCTACCCGCTATCGCCTGGCACAGAAGAAAAACGGGGAAGCGCCAATGTAAACACGGCGGTTCCCCATTCTGTCAGGCGTAAGAGATCTACTGATCCCTGTCACTGGGATCAGTTGGATCTCTGGTGCCCCTGGCAGCCCAGCGCCCTCACAGTTAGAACACACCTAGGGAACACAGTTAACCCCTTCACTTCCCCCTGCAGGTTAACCCCTTCCCTGCCGATCACATTTATACAGTAATCAGTGGATATTTACATTTCTGATCGCTGTATAAATGTCATTGGTCCCAAAAAAGTGTCAAAAATGTCCGACATGTCCTCCGCAATATCACAGTCCCGATTAAAAATCGCAGATCGCCGCCATTACTAGTAAAAAAAAAAAAAATGAATTCTCATGATTTGTAAACAAGGCAACTTTTGCGCAAACCAATCAATAAACGTTGATCGCAATTTTTTTTACCACAAATATGAGGAAGAATATAAATAACCAAAACTGATGAATACATTTTTTTTTTATATATATTTTTTTTGATTTGTATTTTAGCAAAAAGTAAAAAATATTGTTTTTTTTTTTCAAAACTGTTGCTCTTTTTTTGTTTATAGCGGCGATCAAAAATGACGCAGAGGGGATCAAATACCACCGAAAGAAAGCTCTGTTTATGGGGAAAAAAGGACTTTGTTTGGGTACAACGTCGCACGACCGCGCAATTGTCAGTTAAAGCAACGCAGAGCCGAATCGCAAAAAGTGCTCTGGTCCTAAAGTGGGAAATCCTTCCGGGGGTGAAGGGGTTAAAGATAATCGACCCCAATTAACTCCCTCCTCACCTTCACTACTAGCCTTCTCTATTTCTTTTATTTTTCTGCTATTTTATTTCTATTTATTTAAACTTTAATATTAAATGTCTTTTTTGCTTTTGCAATAAAACACCTATTTTCATTTGTGAGAAACTTTGCAATGCTTTGTAACAAAAACATCATCAGAGATACAATTAGAACATAAATTGCAGCAGCTGTGTATGGAATATTCTCTGCACAACCGGTTATCATGTTAATCCTGTATTGTGCTCCTTCATAAACTTTATGCGCAATCCAATTTTTTATTACAATTGTGTTGCTGCTCACACTGAAATGTGTTTCCCACCCCTAGCAATATAAATCCCTCAAGAAGTGCAGGGCAACATATTAAGCTAAATACACGCTATATTGTCAAAAGTATTGGGACACCACGCACATGAACTTTAATGGTATCCCAGTCTTAGTCTGTAGTGTTCAATGTTAAGCTGGCCCACCCTTTGCAGCTATAACAGCTTCACCTCTTCTGGGAAGGCTGTCCACAAGGTTTAGGAGTGTCTATGGGAATGTTTGACCGTTCTTCCAGAAGAGCATTTGTGAGGTCAGGCACTGATGTTGGACAAGAAGGCCTGGCTTGCAGTCTCTGCTCTACTTCATCTCAAAGGTGTTCTGTCGGGTTGAGGTCAGGACTCTGTGCTTAGCTATTCTCCTCCACTCCTAGAGATGCCCTGCTCTCCTCCTTGCCCATTCTCCTCCACTCTCGCCCATCCATGTTCTCAATTGTGGCCATTCTATTCCAATTCAGCTCGTGTCTTTTCACCTCTCTGGTGATTCATCTCTTCTCCCAACCATGCCTCCTCACCGCCATGCAGTTCTCCTTCCTTATTCTCCTCCACTCTTACACATGACTGCTCTTGTGACTGACCATCCCGATACATTGCTACGCATACCTCCTTTTCTCTCTGTCCATTCTCCTCTACTCCCACGTGTGTGTGTATATATATATATATTATATATATATATATATATATATACACACACACTATATTGCCAAAAGTATTGGGACGCCTGCCTTTACACGCTCACGAACTTTAATGGCATCCCAGTCTTAGTCTGTAGGGTTCAATATTGAGTTGGCCCACCCTTTGCAGCAATAACAGCTTCTCCTCTTCTGGGAAGGCTGTTCACAAGGTTTAGGAGTGTCTATGGGAATGTTTGACCATTCTTCCAGAAGAGCATTTGTGAGGTCAGGCGCTGATGTTGGATGAGAAGGCCTGGCTCACAGTCTCCGCTCTAATTCATTCCAAAGGTGTTCTATCGGGTTGAGGTGCAGGTCAGTCGAGTTCCTCCACCTTAAACTCGCTCATCCATGTCTTTATGGACCTTGTTTTGTGCAGTGGTGGGCAGTCATGTTGGAACAGGAAGGGGCCATCCCCAAACTCTTCCCACAAAGCTGGGAGTGTGAAATTGTCCAAAATGTCTTGGAATGCTGACGCTTTAAGAGTTCCCTTCATGGGAACTAAGGGGCCAAGCCCAACCCCTGAAAAACAACTCCACACCATAATCCCCCCCTCCACTAAATGATAACCCCAAAGGTGTTCTATCGGGTTGAGGTCAGGACTCTGTGCAGGTCAGTCAAGTTCCTTCACCCCAAACTCGCTCCTC
The DNA here is from genome assembly GCA_018402905.1 of Glandirana rugosa. Lineage (NCBI taxonomy): Eukaryota > Metazoa > Chordata > Amphibia > Anura > Ranidae > Glandirana > Glandirana rugosa. The sequence goes on along the minus strand of BLSH010299398.1, from coordinate 216,452 downwards.
CATGTCTTTATGGACCTTGCTTTGTGCATTGGTCCAAATCATTTGTTGGAGAGGGGATTATGGTGTGGGGTTGTCTTTCAGGGGTTGGGCTTGGCCCCTTTGTTCCAGTGAAGGGAACTCTTAAGGCGTCAGCATACCAAGACATTTTGGACAATTTCATGCTCCCAACTTTGTGGGAAGAGTTTGGGGATGACCCCTTCCTGTTCCAACATGACTGCACACCACTGCACAAAGCAAGGCCCATAAAGACTTGGATGAGCGAGTCTGGGGTGGAGGAACTTGACTGGCCTGTGACCTCAACCCGACAGAACACCTTTGGGATGAATTAGAGCAGAGGCCTTCTCATCCAACATCAGTGCCTGACCTCACAAACGCTCTTCTGGAAGAATGGTCAAACATTCCCATAGACACTGCTAAACCTTGTGGACGGCCTTCCCAGAAGAGGTGAAGCTGTTATAGCTGCAAAGGGTGGGCCAACTCAATATTGAACACTACAGACTAAGACTGGGATGCCATTAAAGTTAATGTGCGTGTAAAGGCAGGTGTCCCAATACTTTTGACAATATAGTGTATTTCTGGGAACCATATATCCCCTAATTAATACCACCTTTCCACCAAGATATCATGTACAGATGCTTCAAAACAACAAATTAAACCTGAAACAAAACCCCACTCTTTTTCATGTGTGTTATACTTTATATACACCACCATCTGTGTAATCTTTTATATAATTCTGTTTAACCTTTAATCTGCGTAATGTTTTACCCTCCATGACCAGGGCATATTTTGCTATACAGCAATGCACTATTTAACTGATAATTGCGCGGTCATGCAACACTGTACCCAAATTATATTTATATCATTTTTTTAAACCCAATAGAGCTTTCTTTTGGTGGTATTTGATCACCACTGGATTTTTTATTTTTTATTCTATAAATGAAAAAAGGACCAAAAATTTAGAAAAAAAAAAAAAAATTATACTTTCTGTTATAGATCATATCCAATGTGCTAGTCGATATTAAAAGACTACATAGAAAATACATTATATTTGCCAAACAATATTGCCCAAAAAAACCCCAAAAAACTAACAATAAATACCTGGAAGTGTTACATTGATGTTATATCTGAGATACGCAGACATACATCTGAGACACGTGAACAGCTCCCTCTGTGCCCTGCCTTTAGAAGCCCCCAATGCTCTAAGGGGGTATAATGTGTTACAATCATATTTCTGAATATTTAATAAAAATAGTAATATAAAAATCTTAAAAATCAAACAAAAAAATGTCAATAAAATGAACGCAAAAAGCCAATAAATTCTTAAAAAAAAAAAAGGAAATAAAATGAACACAGAGCCAATAAAAGTCTTTAAAAAATGTAAATAAAAATAAAAGCAGAGCCAATGAAAGTTTTAAAAAGCAAACAAAAATATGTAAATAAAATAAACGCAGAGCTAAGAAAAGTCTTAAAAATCAAACAAACAATGTAAATAAAACAAACCCAGAGTCAATAAAAGTACAGATACTCGCTTACATGGGCCCCGGATGAGTTTGCTGCCTATGGGTATAGGGGCCACAGATATCTTGCACCATTCACAGTGAAGGTAGAACGTCACTCACATCTCACAGTGTCACATCTGCGGGATCCCTGTAGAGCTGATCCTGCCCCCTCCATATATACACAGCGCCCGCTCTGCAGACAACGTCCCCGAGGAACTACACTTGAAACGAATTGCTCATTAAAGGGAAATCAACTTTTCAGTCAGTGAGGACATACTGGGTGTTGTTAATTAAAAGTTGAATTATTTGTATTGCACGGTTGAATTGGTCCAGCTTGGTACAATGTAACTACAGTCAGGTCCATAAATATTGAGACATCGACACAATTCTAATCTTTTTGGCTCTATACACCACCACAATGGATTTGAAATGAAATGAACAAGATGTGCTTTAACTGCAGACTGTCAGCTTTAATTTGAGGGTATTTACATCCAAATCAGGTGAACGGTGTAGGAATTACAACAGTTTGTATATGTGCCTTCCACTTTTTAAGAGACCAAAAGTAATGGGACAATTGGCTGCTCAGCTGTTCCATGGCCAGGTGTGTGTTATTCCCTCATTATCCCATTTACAAGGAGCAGATAAAAGGCCCAGAGTTCATTTCAAGTGTGCTATTTGCATTTGGAATCTGTGGCTGTCAACTCCCAATATGAGATCCAAAGAGCTGTCACTATCAGTGAAGCAAGCCATCATTAGGCTGAAAAAACAAAACAAACCCATCAGAGAGATAGCAAAAACATTAGGTGTGGCCAAATCAACTGTTTGGAACATCCTTAACCCTTTCCTTACCGGCGTATAGTAATAATACACCGGCAAGGTGCACTCCCCGTCCTGGGTGGACGTCATATGACGTCCTCCCATTTTCGCCACTCCCCAGGGGCCCGCATCGCGTCGATCGGGGATCAGGTGTGTCCCTCGGGCCTCCAGCCTTCCACGATCGGGGTAAAGAGCCAATAAAATTGGCTCTTTACCACGTGACCGGCTGTACCCTACCACAGCTGGCCACTTCCGACCATAACAAACAGCAGCATGCATGCCGCTCGTGCACACCCCCGGGGGCGCACAGCGTGGCGATCGGGGTTTGGGCTTGTCCCTCGGACAAAGCCCAACCCCGATCAGGGTAAAGAGCCAATGATATTGGCTCTTTACCACGTGACCGGCTGTGTCCTATCACAGCCCGTCACAGAATGACAACAATCCGCGGTAACGAGCTGTTACCGGGTTCTCCTCTTCACACACCGATCGTGTGCGAGGAGGAGATAGCGGTAACAGCTTACTGTGTGCACCAATTAGTAAAGAGTACCTGTCACCACCCCATCAAAGTACCTGTCACAACCCATCAAAGTACCTGTCACCTGCCCATCAGAGTACCTGACACCTGCCCATCAAAGTGCCCGAGTACCTGTCACCTGCCCATCAAAGTGCCCGAGTACCTGTCACCTGCCCATCAAAGTGCCCGAGTACCTGTCACCTGCCCATCAAAGTACCCGAGTACCTGTCACCTGCCCATCAAAGTACCCGAGTACCTGACACCTGTCACAACCCATCAAAGTACCTGTCACCTGCCCATCAGAGTAGCAGAATATATTTTGGGTTGTCATTTTTGCTATGTACATGCTATGTGTTAGAAATATCATATAAATTGACAATTTTGTGTAAAAAAAAATACGTTTTCATTTTCTTTCCACGTTTTCCGAAGACTTGTGGAAAAAAATGAAATGTACAAAAGACTCATCATGCCTCACAGAATATATGTCGGGGTGTTTGCTTTCCAAAATGGGGTAATTTTGTGGGTAATTCCACTGTCCTGGTGCTCCAGGACCTTCAAAAGTGTAATAGGTCATTAGGATATTTTATGTGTAATTTATGCTCCTAGAATGCATGATGGTGCTCCCTGCATGTTGGACCTCTCTATGTGGCCAGGCTGTGTAAAAGTATCACACATGTGGTATCGCCATACTCGGGACGAACAGCAGAATGTATTTTGGGGTATAATGTTTGCTATGTACATGCTATGTGTTATAAATATCTTATAAATTGACCACTTTGTGTAAAAATAAAAGAGTTTTTTATTTTCTTTCTGCGTTTTTCAAAGACTTAACCGTACAAAAGACTCATAATGCCTCATAGAATATACGTTGGGGTGTTTTCTTTTCAAAATGGGGTCATTTTGTGGGCAATTCCATTGTCCTGGTGCTCCAGGGCCTTCAAAAGTGTAATAGGTGGTTGAGAAATGAGATGTGTAATTTATACTCGTAGAACACCTAAAGGTGCTAATTCAACGTTGGACTCTGTATGTGGCCGGGCTGTGGATACTCACAAATGTGGTATCATCATACTCAGGAGGAGTAGCAGAATGTGTTTTGGGGTGTCATTTCTGCTATGTACATGCTATGTGTTGGAAATATCTTATAAATGGACAGCTTTGTGTAAAAAAAAAAAGTGTTTTCATTTTTTTTTCCACATTTTCCAAAAACTTCTGGAAAAAAATGACATGTTCAAAACATTCATTATGCCTCATAGATTATACGTTGGAGTGTTTGCCTTCCAAAATGGGGTCATTTTGTGGGTAATTCCATTGTTCTGGTGCTCCAGGGCCTTCAAAAGTGTAATAGGTGGCTGAGACATGAGATGTGTAATTTATGCTCGTAGAACGCCTGAAGGTGCTACTTCAATGTTAGGCCTTTGTATGTGGCCAGGCTGTGTAAAGGTCTCATACATGGGGTATCGCCATACTCAGGAGGACTAGCAGAATGTATTTTGGGGTGTCATTTTTGCTATGCACATGCTATGTGTTGGAAATATCTTATAAATGGACAACTTTGTGTTAAAAAAATGCATTTTCATTTTTTCCCACATTTTCCAACAACTTCTGGAAAAAAATGAACCGTTCAAAAGGCTCATTATGCCTCATAGATTATACGTTAGGGTGTTTGCTTTCCAAAATGGGGTCATTTTGTGGGTAATTCCATTGTCCTGGTGCTCCAGGGCCTAAAAAGTGTAATAGGTGCCTGAGACATGAGATGTGTAATTTATGCTCGTAGAACGCCTGAAGGTGCTACTTCAATGTTAGGCCTTTGCATGTGGCCAGGCCGTGTAAAGGTCTCACACATGGGGTATCGCCATACTCAGGAGGAGTAGCAGAATGTATTTTGGGGTGTCATTGCAAGTATGCATATGCTGTGTGTGAGAAGTAACTTGTTTTACAATTTTGTGACTTGAAATGTCTACTTCCAAAAAAGGGGTAATTTGGGGGGTATTTGTACTTTCCTGGCTTGTTAGGGTCTCAAGAAATGAGATAGGTGGTCAGTAAATCAGGTGTGATCAACTTCCAATGATTTGCACCATAGCTTGTATAACTTTCATAGAGAATAAATAAAATACACTAACTTGGATTATTTTACCAAAGATATGTAGCAATATAAATTATGGCCCAAATTTATGAAGAAAAATGACTTTTTTTGCAAAATTGTTCAATACAAACTAAAGAAAAGTGTTTTTTTTCAAACTTTTCGCTACTTTTTCGCTTACATTGAAAAAAATAAAAAAATCAGCAGTGATTATATACCACCAAAATAAAGCTCTATTTGTGAGAAAAAAATGATAAAAATTTTGTTTGGGTATAGTGTGGCATGACTGAGTAATTGTCATTTAAAGTGTGAGAGTGCTGAAAGCTGAAAATCGGTCTGGGAAGGAAGGGGGTGTAAGTGTCCTGTATGGAAGTGGTTAAAAAGAAAGAACGCACCGGTGAGCTCAGCAACACCAAAAGACCCGGAAGACCACGGAAAACAACTGTGGTGGATGACCGAATAATTCTTTCCCTGGTGAAGAAACACCCTTCACAATAGTTGGCCAGATCAAGAACACTCTCCACGAGGTAGGTGTATGTGTGTCAAAGTCAACAATCAAGAGAAGACTTCACCAGAGTGAATACAGAGGGTTCACCACAAGATGTAAACCATTGGCAAGTTTCAAAAACAGGAAGGCCAGATTACAGTTTGCCAAACAACATCTAAAAACGCCTTCACATTTATGGAACAACATCCTATGGACAGATGAGACCAAGATCAACTTGTACCAGAGTGATGGGAAGAGAAGAGTATGGAGAAGGAAAGGAACTGCTCATCATCCAAAGCATACCACCTCATCAGTGAAGCATGGTGGTGGTTGTGTCATGGTGTGGGCATGTATGGCTGCCAATGGAACTGCTTCTCTTGTATTTATTGATGATGTGACTGCTGACAAAAGCAGCTGGATGAATTCTGAAGTGTTTCAGGCAATATTATCTGCTCATATTCAGCCAAATGCTTTAGAGCTCATTGGACGGCGCTTCACAGTGCAGATGGACAATGACCCGAAGCATACTGCGAAAGCAACCAAAGAGTTTTTTAAGGGAAAGAAGTGGAATGTTATGCAATGGCCAAGTCAATCACCTGACCTGAATCCGATTGAGCATGCATTTCACTTGCTGAAGAAAAAACTGAAGGGAAAATGCCCCAAGAACAAGCAGGAACTGAAGACAGTTGCAGTAGAGGCCTGGCAGAACATCGCCAGGGATGAAACCCAGCGCCTGGTGATGTCTATGCATTCCAGACTTCAGGTCGTAATTGACTGCAAAGGATTTGCAACCAAGTATTAAAAAGTGAAAGTTTGATTTATGATTGTTCATCTGTCCCATTACTTTTGGTCCCTTAAAAAGTGGGAGGCACATATACAAACCTTTGTAATTCCTACACCATTCACCTGATTTGGATGTAAATACCCTCAAATTAAAGCTGAAAGTCTGCCGTTAAAACACATCTTGTTCATTTCATTTCAAATCCATTGTGGTGGTGTATAGAGCCAAAAAGATTAGAATTGTGTTGATGTCCTAATATTTATGGACCTGACTGTATGCATATCTCATACCTGATGGACCAATGGGGAAGCTGGAAAATTCTTCGTAGTTGGTGCTACTCCAGTGATAGCCGCAATCTTTTAGGCTCTGTGCAAAGCACCCTATACACACTGACCAGAGGGGGTCACTTGCTTGGCACAGTCACCATTCATGGAACACCTTGTATTTTTTTAATGTATACCACCCTCCTAGAGTACTGTAAGGTGTTAGGTAAATTTAGTTGGCTTCTCTGTAATCAGCAGTGGCGGCCATAATGCAGGGTGCAGGGGTGCCGTCGCCCTAACCCATGTGTCCGGCCCCCTAATCTACATGTGGGGCACCAGACAAATGGATTCCAATTGGGTTTTTTTTTTTTAAGAAGCATGTGATTAGATCCTGAGGCTCTGATAGGCTTCAAAAAAGGGTGGGCTTGGGGCGCAGAGCACTGCACCCCGAGCTCACCCAGTTGGTTTCCTCCCGGCCAATCAGGAAGCGGATCCTGAGACCCGTCACTGGATTGGCCGAGAGGAGAAGCGATCCTATTGGCCGCCGAGGAGGAGGAGGGAGGAGATGCAGGGGAAGCCGCCGGGAAGCACCAGGAGGAGGAGACGCCGCCCGTGACCTAGATGGGGTAAGTGCGGGCTGGTGACCGACCGGGGGGGTGCCTGTAACCCAATCGCCCGACCGGGGGTTTGCGGTGGGCGGATTCTTTGATGCTCCCCCAAAAAAATATACCACCAGCCGCCACTGGTATTCAGTAGGATTGGTTAGGGCTGCTCAGGGTCTCACAGGCTGCCAATTCCTGGGGAGGCGTGCCCGGTAGGTGGTTGGAGAGCTCATAAATAGTCTGAGGCCTGAGGCAGGTGAAGGAGTTCCTGGGTCCAGTCCTGCTGAAGGAGACCCCTGTGCAGGGGTTATGGCCCTGGGGCAGGAGTACTAGAGGTGTCACTAAGAAAACATCGAGGCCCCAGCTAAGTCTTAGCTGTCAGTCAGTATTTCTAGATGAAGGCTCCCAAGCTTTAATTTTAAACTAGAATTAAAGTATTTTTAATGCAAACTCTTTGAAATTTAAAGTTACAAATAGTGCATAAAGTACATGTACAATTGCTTTGTCAGAATTTCAGATCATCCATATGCCATCTTGTGAAGTCTATCATCCCTCCCAAAGCTCTTGAAGGCCTCTGGACTCCAGAGCCCATTTCAGGTGTTACAAAACCTGGAGAAACCTGGAAACCCAATTTTCCCTACTCGGAACAGATATTTCTGGAACCCCTCAATTTGCATCCAAGAGAACCCTGTGTGACTTTTACCTCTTCCAACACCGTGGCAGGGCCCGCCACTGTCACAATATATATATAAAAGTATGTGGAGTGACATCTGTCCTGTTTTGTCCTCCTCGGAAACATATCACCACTCATTGCTGAAAAGAGTTAATAAGATTGCTTTCATGTGATTAATTAATTGGTTCCAAGTGTTGATGCGGTGCTATATACCATTGTCGGTATTTTTTCAGTTGTCTGGGTTTCATGTTGGCTGAAGAAGGGCGTGAACTGTTTAGCCCGAAACTGTTCCTGTGACACATGATGGACTCATCATGGGCACATTCTTGTGCGGCAAACCCTTGTGATTTTTTCTATATATGACCCATGGGAGGGTCTGATTGCTGGCACAGATAAGACTGCTGTTGTGCACCTCACCCCTCCTTCTTCAAATATATATATATATATATACATACACACACACAGTATATATACTTTTTTTTTTCCTTTCACTTACAACATCAATAAGAAAAATTATATAGCCGGCGACACACATTGCATGTGACTGTGAAATCAAACCAAAGAAAATTTCCAGCTCAACTCGCCTACTCCTACCAACCAAATTATCCTGTTTAACAGTTTGCATTAAAAACAGGGGTTTAATTAGCACACATTTGCAAATACATGCGTAAGCTGCAGAGCTGCTATATCAGGGCCGGCCCTACCATGGGTCCCGTTGTGTCCATTGGACGCAGACGGAATTTTGAGAGGGGCGGCAGAGTGCCTAACGCAATGCCCCTTAAGCCACTCGTTTTCATGCAGAGTTCGGTGGCAGCAAACAGCGGCGAGGCCGCGCGAATTCGGGGAAGGTGGCCAGCGAGAAGGGCAGTTAGAGAGAGCCGGGAAGGGAGAAGAGATCACCCCCCTCTCTGACCCCTGAAGAGGCAAGCAGGAGCTCCCAGAACCTTGATACCTCCAGCTTCCCCTCTGCTCCAAAATCAACAGTGAGGCCCAGGTCAGAGGACAGACTGACTGGGAGCCTGGAGGAAGTAGGTGGAGGCTGCCAAGGAGCAGTGAGAGCACCTCTGGATCAAGAAGGAGACTGGGCACTGCCTGTTGCTGGCCATCAGGTACCGGGCATCCTACACATACCTACCCACACACAGAGCCTGCATGGGGCGGGGGGGGGCAGAGGAGGGACTGCAGATAGAGACAGGGCTATGTGGTCTCTCTCTGCCCTCCTCTCTCTCTCTCAGCCCTTCCCTCTCTCTCTCTCACTCCCCCTTCTCTTAGCCCCCCTTCTGTCTCTCAGCCCCCTCTGTCTCTCAGCCCCCCTCACTCCCTTTCTCTTACACTCTCCCCCTCTTTCTCG
>BLSH010299398.1:128318-139502 GCA_018402905.1 Glandirana rugosa | reverse complement strand
CCCCTCCATTAACTGGGCCCTACTGCCTCCTCTCTCCTCCTACATTAACTGGGCCCCAATTTCTCCTCTCTCCTACATTAACTGGGTCTCACTGCCTCTACTTTCCACCTCCACTATCTGGGCCCCACTGCCTCCTCTCTCTGACTCCACTTACTGGAACCCACTTCCTCCTCTCTCCCCCTCCTCCATTAACTGGGCCCTACTGCCTCCTCTCTACTCCTAAATTAACTGGGCCCCACTGCCTTCTCTTTCCTCCATTAACTGGGCCCAACTGCCCCCACTTTCCTCCTCCACTAACTGGGCCCCACTTCCTCCTCTCTCCTCCTCCTCCACTTACTGGACCTCACTTTCTCCTCTCTCCTACATTAACTGGGCCCTACCGCCCCTCTCTCCTCCATTAACTGGAGACCCACTCCAGACCCACTGCCTTCTCTGCTATCCAGCCAGATATACTTTTTCTTTCGCTCCTGCATAACCCCGGATTCAGACAAAATAGCCAATACTAGCCTCTGCGTTACAAAGAACTGCCATGTTAAATAGAAGGAACAGAAACTGAAGCAGCACCTTTTGGGACTGGGGCGGGGTGGGATTAGAGTTTAAAGGTATGTATCTGGAGGATTTGTGACCATTTTGAAATGTATAAGGACTATCTTTGATGATGACTAGGGATTAGAGAACCTGCCCAGGTTTGGTTCCTTTAACCTCTTCTGTTTGGGCGGACGTCATATGACATCGCTACCTTTGAGAAGTGATATCTGATTGGTGCCTTCAGATATTGTTTTTTTCAGGAAGGGATTCTGAACATGATAAAAGTGGTCTTAGCGGCGGATTCGCCGAAAGATCACTTTTATCAGCAGCGGGAGAGGTGCACCCCCTGATGCTTTCCGGTCATCTCCGCCGCTTACCGGACCCGCCAGCAGCGGCGGAGGTGATCCGATCTGTCCCCCCCCCCCCCAGTGTGACGTCAGAAGTCACGTCCGCCCAACGGTCTTAAAGGGCCCTTTTTTTCTTTGGGCTGTCATTTTTTTCAAATTTTTTTTTTTTTTTTGCATTTTAGTGTAAATATGAGATGTGAGGACTTTTTGACCCCCAGATCTCATATTTAAGAGGACCTGTCATGCTTTTTTCTATTACAAGGAATGTTTACATTTTTTGTAATAGGAATAAAAGTGATCTTTTTTTTAAAAAAAAGAAAGGCGTAAAAATAAAAAGTGAAAAGTAAAATAAATAATGAAAAAAAAAAAAAAATTTAAAGCGCCCCGTTTCGCATGCAGAAGCGAAGGCATACGTAAGTCCCGCCCACATATAAAAACGTTGTGCAAACCACACTTGTGAGGTATCGCCGCGATCGTTAGAGTGAGAGCAATAATTCTATCACTAGACCTCCTCTGTAGCTCAAAACTGCTAACCTGTAGAATTTTTTAAACGTCGCCAATGGAGATTTTTAAGCTGCAAAGTTTGTCGCCATTCCGCGAACGGACGCAATTTTGAAGCATGACATGTTGAGTATCCATTTACTCGGCGTAACATTATCATTCACAATATGGAAAAAAATTGGCCTAACTTTACTGTTGTCTTATTTTTTTAAATAAAAAACGGAATTTATTAAAAAAAAAAAAGCACGCTTGGAAGACCGCTGCGCAAATACGTTGTGACATAAAGTTTTGCAATGACCGCCATTTTTATTCTCTAGGGTGTTAGAAAAAAATATATATAATGTTTGGGGGTTCTAAGTAATTTTATAGCAAAAAAAACAGATTTTAACTTGTAAACAACAAACCCAAAAAACAGGCCCCTTACTGAGGTGGTTAAGGGTCCATTTTGAAATTCAATGAACCAGAACTTAATGGCAAATCCCATTGAAGTCTACAGAGGAACAAATCCTGTTAGCAAATTCTGGTCATTTTTAGGACTAATAGGCAAACTATTGTTAGAAAACTGCCATGTTTTTTTTTTTGCATTTAAGTGTAAATATGAGATGTGAGGTCTTTTTGACCCCAAATCTCATATTTAAGAGGTCCTGGCGTGCTTTTTTCTATTACAAGGAATGTTTACATTTCTTGTAATAGGACTAAAAGTGATCAATTTTTTTTTAAAAGAACAGTGTAAAAATTAAAATGAAAAAGTAAAATAAATAATTAAAAAACATTTTTTAAAGCGCCCCATCCCCGCGAGCTCGTGCGCAAAAGCGAACGCATATGTAAGTCCCGCCCACATATGAAAACGGTGTTCAAACCACACATGTGAGGTATTGCCGCAATCGGCGATTAGAGCGAGAGCAATAATTCTAGCACTAGACCTCCTCTGTAACTCAAAAATGCTAACCTGTAGAACTTTTTTAAACGTCGCCAATGAAGATTTTTATGTTGCAAAGTTTGTCGCCATTCCACGAGTGGACATGTTGGGTATCATTTTACTCGGCGTAACATTATCTTTCATAATATGGAAAAAAATTGGCCTAACTTTATTGTTGTCTTATTTTTTAACTCATAAAACTGATTTTTTTTAAAAAAGACCGCTGCGCAAATACGGTGTGACATAAAGTTTTGCAATGGCCGCCATTTTATTCTCTAGGGTGTTAGAAAAAAATATAAATATATAATGTTTGGGGGTTCAAAGTAATTTTATAGCAAAAATAAAAATGTTTTTAACTCGTAACACCGAACCCAAAAAACAGGCTCTGTCTTAAAGTTGTTAAGTCTATAGAACCCGAAAGTGAGAAATAAAAAGTCCCTACTTTGAAGGTTGATATGCAAATAATTGGCCATAAAAGGGGTATGGGGGTCCGGGGACTGCCCTGGGGGGGGGACATGTATTAATACAAAAAACTTTTAAAAGAGATCATCTTTAAAGGAGCAGTGATTTTATTGATGCTTAAAGTGAAACAATACAACTAAAAAATTCCTTTAAGTATACAGGGCAGTCCCCTACAAACATCCAACTTACGAACGACTCCTACTTACAAACGGAGGGAGACAACAGGAAGTGACAGGAAATCTCCCCCTAGGAAGGGAAATTCACTCCTGTAAGAGTTATTATGGGAAAAAAGGTGTCTCAATTGATGCTTTATCACCAAGGCTGGTTTCCACAACAACCCAAAATTCTCAAAATCCAATTATCATTGGGACAGGAAATTAGGTCAAATCTTCTGAACAGAAACACAGACAGCAAAACAAACATTACAGGGGCGTTACCCCTTCCCTATGCTATCCAAAAAGCTTAAAAATATTGTTTTTGGCTGAAGCTACACCTAAAAAATGTACCTGTTCCCACTTACAAACAAATTTGACTTATGAACAAACCTACAGTCCCTATCTTGTTTGTAACCGCCTGTAGTGCCTGGGGGGGGGGGGTCCCCTTAGTCTGCCTGTAAAGCCGTGCATCTGTATCATGTATAGAACCTGCTGCAGCAAAACAGACAAAACATGAGTCCAATCACATTTAAATTGACTTGTGGTTGCAATTGCTGATGGGCAATTTTAAAAAAAGGAAAAAATAGCATGGCCCCCCCCCCCCCCAAGTCCATACCAGGCCCTTTGGGTCTGGTAAGGATTTTAAGGGAAACCCCATGCCAACATTTTTTTTAAAAATTGCATGGGGTTCCTCCAAAATCCATACCAGACCTTTATCTGTGCATGCAGCCTGGCAGGCCAGGAAGGGGGGGGGGGAGTGAGCAGCCCCCCTCCTGAGCCCCCCCTCCTGAAACATACCAGACCACATGACCTCAACATGGGGGGTGGGTGCTCTGCCACCCCACCACAAAGCACCTTCTCTCCATGTTGATGGGGACAAGAGCCTCTTCCCAATAACCCTGACTGATGGTTGTGGGGGTCCATGAATGAGTATGGGGTACATTGTACCCCAACTCATTCAACAAAAAAACTGTAAAAAATAAATAAAAACATTAGGTGAGTTTCTGACAAGTCATTTATTAAAAAAATATTAAAAAATTAAAAAACAATGTCCCCCGATGTAGAGCCATCATCTATCACAACGCCCGCCGGACCCGAAAAAAAAAAAACAATCCGCACTTGTTGATGGCTGACTGCTAAATGCCTCCTCCGCCAGATGGCGGTCCTTAAATAGGTAAGGGGCAGGGACCACCTGGAGATGTCACCTGGTACCCTCACCCCTTACCTATTTAATAACTGTCACCTGGTGGAGGAGGCATTCGGCGGTAAGCCTTTGTCGCGGGCGTAGATTTTTTTTCCAGGTCTGGTGGTGAGGCGGGCATCATGATTGACAATGAATCTACCGTATATACTTGAGTATAAGTTGACCCGAATATAAACCGAGGCACCTAATTTTACCACAAAAAACTGGGAAAACTTATTGACCTGAGTATAAGCCTAGGGTGGGAAATGCAGCAGCCAGAACACAGGGACAGGGAGCCAGAACACAGGTATTATAGCTAGAAGACATGGACTCGGCCATTACACTGACAATCGCCATTACATTACAGGGGACATTACCATCTCTCTTCTCTTTCAGACTGCATGTCAGCCGCTCCGACCCGCGCTCCGGCTCCGGACTCGCCCCCGCCCACAGCACAGTGACAAGGCAATCACTGGCAGTTACTGTGCACTGCAGCCAATAAGCCTATGTATGTGCGCTGTTCATCGCACATACATAGACAGACACTGACTTGAGTATAAGCCGAGGGGGACCTTTATCAGCACAAAAAATGTACTGAAAAACTCGGCTTATACTCGAGTATATACATCATGGGACATTGTTTTTTAATTTTTTACATTTTTTTTACATAAAGGACTTGTCAAAAAATCCAATGTATTTATTTTTGACAGTTTTTTTGGTGAATGAGTAGGGGTACAATGTACCCCTACTAATTCACATAGGGCCTAGGGGGGGCAGGATCTGGGGGCTTGTTAAAGGGGGCTTCCAGATTCCGATAAGCCCCCTGCCCGCAGACCCCCACAACCACCACCAGGGTTGTCGAGAAGAGGCCCTTGTGTCCCTCAACGGGGGGGCGCCAGGCCGCAGGCTCAGATAAGGGTCTGGAATGGATTTAAAGGGGGGACCCTATGCAATTTTATTTTAATTGTGGCATTTTTTTTTTTTACCGGCTTTTTTTTCTTTCAGCTGATGACTCATCCATTGTGAAGGGCGTGACGGCCGGCTTCCCAGCCCCTCCTAACACCATATTAACTGTGTGTTTGGCGGGTGAACACCCCGATAAATGCACAGAAAATTTGGGTGCTCCAAGAACACCCGCATGGGTGACGTCTGGGTCGAACTTATGCTCGGCCCAAACTGGTCGCCCAACATTAGTTATGAACTGTGTATATTGGCAGCGTATATTTGGCAAGGATTTGAATTTTTTTCTTTTGCAGTTACCTTAGATTACATACCAGCACCCCAATCTCATTTATTTATTGAAAAAAAGGCTTTTTCAGGTATTTTTATTAGTCATAGATGTCTTTTTATCAAATGTTAAAAGACCTTCTTTGAGCGGCATATAGAAATTGTCCAATAGTTTGCTGTCACTGTCCCTGTTCAGAACTGTCCTGTTGCTGGCCAATTTCTAGCAAACTCTCATTAGGAATTATTATACAGCAGTGTAAAATTTACCAACACTTACCAGAGAAACAATACAGACAGATGTTTTACCACAAGAAAGAGACTGCAGATAACACAACGATGTAACATTGGCCAGTAATGCGGCAGTTTTATACAGGGATAATAGGCCTAACTGGTGTATGCCTACGTTTTATAGTTATCTAAAGTTATTGGTGGGTGAATGATATATATATATATATATATATATATATATATATATATATATATATATATATATAAAATCAAGTGTGATTTAGAGGCACACTGTTCTTGCAATTAGTTTTTTTTCCTTTCAAATAATGCAACATTGTGGCATAAGGCAACTCCAATAACAAATGGTCAACAAGTTAGTGCACCTTAAACTTAAAAAAGTGTGTAAACCCAACATTTCATATTCCTGATATGTGCCTGCTGTATCATGTACTTGTATGAAAAAGTATATTCTTCTCTTTGTATTCTTCCTTTATGTGAAATCCCTGGTGTTCCTGCCAGGCCCTCTGTTTTCCTATTAAAAACGAACCACACTAAGAAGGAGAGCACAGCATGGCCAGTTCTCTAGTTGTGATGTGAAGCCTGCTCTCCTCCAATGATCAGATTGTGCTGACACCACCCCCACACAGCCATTTACTGGGATGATGAGTGTGCTGCTGTTTCTCCTCCTCCAGCTCTCTTAGTTTGTTCTGAATCTGAGAACAGAGGGAATGTGATCACTTATAAAAGAGGGCAAAAATTTATAATATATTTATATTTATTTATAATATATACTATGTAGCGCCCACTACCATAGGTAGGTGCTTAGAGGTAGGTTTTTGTTTGAGAGTAGGTACATTTAGTCAGGCCTGATTATTTTGATTCTGGGCAGGGGAGTGGCCCAATGAGAGCTGGAGAGTTTGGGTGGAAGAGACGGATGTGTAGTGTGGAGGCTGTTTAGGCATGAGGGAGCCCTTAGTCTGGAGGGGGGGGGGGTGACCTTAGCCTTGGAGAGCTCTGGTGCAGCCAGGAAGAGAGAGAGAGCTCCTGGAGGAGAGGCACAAGGGCGAGTGGAAAAAGGACAGCAGGAGTGAGAACACTACAGAGAGATCTCCGGGAGGAACTACAAGTAACAGTGAGTGACACAGCCCAAGGGAGTAGATGCACAGTACAGATTGGGAAGAAGAGAGTCTGAAGAAGGAGCAGGAGGAGATTGGGGCCTAGTGTCATGGACAGTGTGCGGATGGGCTGGGAGTTGTAGTCCATGGCTGGCTAGCTAGCACCAACTAAATGACTTTGGTACACAGGGGAACCTCAACCCCATACCCAAAATGGGTGGTCCGGAGGCTTGATAAATCTAAATCAGGTCCCACATGTGCTAGGTAGGCCTTGCAGGTTTGGAGGCTGGTAAATTCCCTTCCAGGCCTCACCAGTGGAACTAAGAAATGTTCTGGAGAAAGGAACCAGGAGTTTTGCAGTGAAGTAAGAAGTGTGCTGGAGTGAAGTGAAGGAGTTGTATATACTGGATGGTGTATACACTGGTCCCATTGTACAGAACAGTTTGACCATTGGGCATCCCATAACTACACCAATCCCTATCAAGTTAAATCCCCAAATAAAAACAACAAAAACAAAGAACGATGACGATGGGACGGGACTTTCGTTGATCCGGGTGGACAACATATGACGTCCTTCTGGATCGGTGCGGTGCAATCGGTCACCGGCTGTGTGATGACTGATCACTGTACCAGCCTGCTGCCGGTACCATGTGATCACTGTGACCAATCCCAGCAGATCACATGACAATTGTAACAATGGGTGGCTTCTTTTCATGCCATCCAAAGTGTACAATTGTGTTGCTAGCTGTGATTGGTTACTTTTTTATTTCTTCATTTTCCAAATAATTGTGACAAAAATTACAATTTCAAAAAACTCGCCATTCCTCTTACTGTCTACTTTCCAAAAAAGGGGTAATTTAGGTGGTATTTGTACTGTCCTGGCATTTTTGGGCCTCAAGAAATGAGATCGGCCATCAGTACATCAGGTTTGATCAATTTTCATAAATACAGTGTCTCACAAAAGTCAGTACACCCCTCACATTTTTGTAAATATTTTATTCTATCTTTTCATGTGACAACACTGAAGAAATGACACTTTGCTGCAATGTAAAGTAGTGAGTGTACAGCTTGTATAACAGTGTAGATTTGCTGCCCCCTCAAAATAACTCAACACACAGCCATTAATGTCTAAACTGCTGGCAACAAAAGTGAGTACACCCCTAAGTGAAAATGTCCAAATTGGGCCCAAAGTGTCAATATTTTGTGTGGCCACCTTTATTTTCCAGCACTGCCTTAACCCTCTTGGGCATGAAGTTCACCAGAGCTTCACAGGTTGCCACTGGAGTTCTCTTCCCCTCCTCCATGACGACATCACGGAGCTGGTGGATGTTAGAGACCTTGCGCTCCTCCACCTTCTGTTTGAGGAGCCCCACAGATGCTCAATAGGGTTTAGGTCTGGAGACGCTTGGCCAGTCCATCACCTTTACCCTCAGTTTCTTTAGCAAGGCAGTGGTCGTCTTGGAGGTGTTTGGGGTCGTTATTTTGGAATACTGCCCCGCAGCCCAGTCTCCGAAGGGAGGGGATGCTCTGCTTCAGTATGTCACAATACATGTTGGCATTCATGGTTCCCTCAATGAACTGTAGCTCCCCAGTGCCGGCAGCACTCATGCAGCCCCAGACCATGACACTCCCACCACCATGCTTGACTGTAGGCAAGACACACTTGTCTTTGTGCTCCTCACCTGGTTGCCGCCACACACGCTTGACACCATCTGAACCAAATAAGTTTATCTTGGTCTCATCAGACCACAGGACATGGTTCCAGTAATCCATGTCCTTAGTCTGCTTGTCTTCAGCAAACTGTTTGCAGGCTTTCTTGTGCATCATCTTTAACCACTTCAGCCCTGGAAGGATTTTCCCCCTTCCTGACCAGACCATTTTTTGCGATATGGCACTGCATTGCTTTAATTGACAATTGCGCGGTCGTGTGACGTTGTACCCAAACACATTTTGTGTCCTTTTTTCCCACAAATAGAGCTTTCTTTTGGTGGTATTTGATCACCTCTGCTGTTATTATATTTTGCTTTAGAAATAAAAAAAACAGCGACAATTTTGAAAAAAAAAAACATTTTTTTACTTTTTGCTGTAATACAAATCCAAAAAAAAACCCAAACAAATATATTCATCAGTTTAGGCCAATATATATTCTTCTACATATTTCTAGTAAAAAAACCTACAATAGGCATATAATGATTGGTTTGCGCAAAAGTTATAGCATTTACAAACAACAGGATAGATTTATTTGGACTGCGACATTGTGGCGGACAAATCTGACCCCAAATGCTTTTTGGGGGACCAGTGTCATTACATTGATCGGTGCTATAAAAAGGCAGTGATCACTGTAAAATTGACACTGGCAGGGAAGAGGTTAACACTAGGGGGCGATCAAGGGGTTAATTGTGTTCCCTGGGTGTGTTCTAACTGTAGGGGGGGGTGGGCTAGGACATGACAAATCTCATTGTTCACGATGACAGGGAACAATAGATCTCTGTCATGTCATAAGGCAGAACGGGGACCCGCCTTGTTTACATAGGCAGATCCCTGTTCTGCCTGTGTACAAGGTGATTGCGGGTCACCGGCGGACACCAAGGGCACGTCCCCGCAGAACGCAGCGGGTGCGCGTGTGCCCACAATATCTCGGGCACGGACCGCCGTACAGCTAGGGTGATTCTTGCAGGAGGGCCGACCTGCCACTGTCAAATGACGGGGGCTGGTCTGCAAGTGCTTAAAAGAGGTTTCCTTCTGGGATGACAGCCATGCAGACCAATTTGATGCAGTGTGCGGCGTATGGTCTGAGCACTGACAGGCTGACCCCCCACCCCTTCAACCTCTGCAGCAATGCAGGCAGCACTCATACGTCTATTTCCCAAAGACAACCTCTGGATATGAACATTGAGCACGTGCACTCAACCTCTTTGGTCGACCATGGTGAGGCGCTGTTCTGAGTGGAACCTGTCCTGTTAAACTGCTGTATGGTCTTGGCCACCATGCTGCAGCTCAGTTTCAGGGTCTTGGCAATCTTCTTATAGCCTAGGCCATCTTTATGTAGAGCAACAATTCTTTTTTTCAGATCCTCAGAGAGTTCTTTGCCATGAGGGGCCATGTTGAACTTCCAGTGACCAGTATGAGAGAGTGAGAGCGATAACACCAAATTGAACACACCTGCTCCCCATTCACACCTGAGACCTTGTAACACTAACGAGTCACATGACACCGGGAGGGAAAATGGCTAATTAGGCCCAATTTGGACATTTTCACTTAGGGGTGTACTCACTTTCGCTGCCAGCAGTTTAGGCATTAATGGCTGTGTGTTGAGTTATTTTGAGGGGGCAGTAAATTTACACTGTTATACAAGCTGTACACTCACTACTTTACATTGCAGCAAAGTGTCATTTCTTCAGTGTTGTCACATGAAAAGATAGAAGAAAATATTTGCAAAAATGTCAGGGGTGTACTTACTTTTGTGAGATACTGTATCTCTCAATATGACATTAAATATGACATGATTTGTTTATGGAAAAAGTCACTGTACACATATGGATATATATATCAAAAAAATAGATGAAAATGCTAGTGATATGATTCTTGTAGAACCACGCCCAATTTAAATGAATGCTCCGCCCCTAATTAAATGCCATGCCCCACCTACAATGGCTCGCTGTTCCTGAAAATTCTTTTGAAATGTTGGCACCTAGTATAGAAAACAAGACGCTGGGGGCTTGGCTGGCTTAGAACAGGTTTGGTCTAGCTACGTCAATAATCCTGAGGGTGGACAGGACAGGCAAGGAGTGTGCAGCTCAACCCTCCCAGGATAATGGAAATGAGACCAGCAGCTGTCATGGAAATGGAGCGCTACACGCCGATGACATTCAACAATTCTGATCTTTACCTGGTCTCTCTCTGACCACAGAATGCTGTTCACTAAATCAAGTATAACGTATTAAATCTCTCCCCGCAAAAAAATACAAATAATGTGCTCAAACCTAATAACCCAACACCCAACATGTTTCACCTCAAGTAAAGGCTTCGTCAGGACAGAATAATGCAAAATAAATATAAACCAGAAATGCCACGTGGCTAATGGCGTCTGTTCCATCACCATGCCATGGCTTCTATCACTATGCAATGGCTTATTAAATCCCTCCCCGCAAAAAATACAAATAATCTGCTCAAACCAAATCCCCAAATAACCCAACACTGAACATGTTTCGATGCAAGTCAAGGCTTCGTCAGGGGTGATTATTGCAACATAAATATGAACCAGAAAGGCCACATGGCTAATGGCGTCCGTTCCATCACCACGTCATGGCTTCCATCACTACGTCATGGCTTATTAAATCTCTCTCTGCAAAAAATACAAATAATGCGCTCAAACCAAATCCCGAAATAACCCAACACCCAACATGTTTTGACTCAAGTCAAGGCTTCATCAGGGGTGATTATTGCAACATAAATATGAACCAGAAAGGCCACATGGCTAATGGCGTCCATTCCATCACCACGTCATGGCTTCCATCAC